>JANIJG010001540.1:0-19750 GCA_024611175.1 Megaceryle torquata | reverse complement strand
AAAAGGCTGGCTCAGCCCAGTTTCAGTTCAGGGTGTGGTGGTTGGTGTTTTGTGTGTGTGTGTGTGTGTGTGTGTGTGTGTGCGTGGTTGGTTGGTTGGTTTGTTTGTTTTAAATCTCTTCTTATTACCTTCTTAACTCTTTTCTCCTCATCCCTCTTTCCCCGAGTCCCTCAGTCTCTGATCACACTACCATCCCCTTGCTATAAAATTACTGTTTTCTCCTACCCTTTGAATAAGTAACATTTGCTTCAAACAAAACAATATTGACATGCAAGCTGCAGGGCCAATTCCATCACTGAAGGTGCTGGAATCGTAAACTCGATCTGCTCAAAGTTCAGGAGCCCTTAAGAATGAGGAAAGACTGCAGGTGAAACACCAGTTTGCTGACTTAGAGGCAACAGGTCTTTTGGATTCTTGTCATTCCTGATGGTTTAAACCAGGTGGAGTTTTTTCTGCCTCTCTCTCTTCTGTTTGCCTGCTATGTGCTGCTATCAAGGCTCATTTTGAGATACTAGCTCTGTGTTTCTCCCTAGGATTAGTGCACTCCCACCTGAAAGTAGCGCTTGAATAGAAGTCCTGTGGTGTTATACTTGTTTCAGTTTGGTGGTGCTATTTGGAACCTATGTTGTTTTCCACATTAAGTATGAAAAATAAAATGCCACTTATCCAGTGAAATTCAGTTACTCAGTTAATCTTTAAAAATAAAATGAACCAAAAGTGTTCCTTTTATCATCTGATTGCCTATTGAGGTGCCTAGAATTCTGTCTGGGAATTTTTCAGGATAAAAGGTTAAAAGGGTGTCTTAAATTCAGTCTTTGTACCTGTTACTTTTTTTGTTTCAGTACGTCCCAGTTTTATTTCAGGCTCATGGTCTCAAAGCCCCGTTCAAGAATTGCAAACTACAGGGGATGGGTTCCGTCAGCAGTGATGGCTGCTGAGAATGTGTATCGCTTTCTTAAAAGTCTCAGACCAGGTCTTTTATTCTATGATTTTTATTTCCTTCTTTCCACTTAGGTTTTGTATCTTTGTGAGCAATGGCCCCCTTCTTACGGATATCTTTCAACTCCTTTGAGCTGGGACCTGTGCAAAATCAAGGGGAACAACTACAGCCTTTCTGTGCTATCAAGATGAAGGAAGCGTTGACTACAGGTGAGGTTACAAATGATGATGCTTTTCTGAATAGGAGTTAAGTTTTTGATAAATACTGCAATCCTGCTTAGTCTGTTCCTATCACGCCAAGCACTTGAGCTTTTCTTTAGAATGGGAGAAATATCAATAACTCTTATCTCTACCCCCACCTTAAAACACATCATCTTTATTAGTGCTTTCTTGTCCCATGGCCAGAGTGCTTAGCACTTGGTAGGGTGAAGCCTAACGTCTCTAGTTTCTTATGTCACCACCAACACACAACTATTCTGAAAGTATGTGGTGAAGCAGCTGAAATGTCACTTTTGCTTGGGTTAAAGTGAGTTGAGAGTTTGGTGTGAAAATGTTTTGCAAATGTTAAATAAAGCCTTGTTCTCTCCAGTTCCGCAAGTGGCAGACTGCCCTTGCAAAAGCTCTGCAGGGAGAGAGTGGTGTAGAGGAGTGCCATGAAGAGAGACCTGAACTGCAGCAGGTTTGAGAGAACCAACCTCAAGCACAAAGTAGTAAATGATCGTTATGGGCTTGAAGGATAGACACTAATGAGAAGTGTAGTTTGTTGTTGTGGTAAAAGGCATTTTGGCAGATTTTTTTGCTTGGAATGACTTGTACCCAAGGTCTTGCTAGCACCTCCCTGTTCAGCAGCCCTCAGCTTTCAAAGTTTGCTTTTTCAGAGAAACGGGACCAAAGGTTTATGGTACTTTGACATTTAGTTAGAATACGTCCGTGAAGCCAAACAGGATGAGAGGGAATCGCTGTTCATGGGTTAGACCGCAGCCATCTAATCCTGTGCTATGGCTCTAGGGCTTCACAAAACAAACAAAAAACACAGTAAAGGGTGAATTTTCTTCTTCTTGACATATTTGGGCTTTCCCCTTATTGCTGAGGTAAAAGCTGCATTTAGACTTCAAATACATGGTGT
Organism: Megaceryle torquata; assembly: GCA_024611175.1. Taxonomy (NCBI): domain Eukaryota; kingdom Metazoa; phylum Chordata; class Aves; order Coraciiformes; family Cerylidae; genus Megaceryle; species Megaceryle torquata. The sequence goes on along the minus strand of JANIJG010001540.1, from coordinate 17,685 downwards.
GCAGTGCCCCTTCCAGAGGATGTTGTCATCAAGAAAATGTCTTAAGCTCCAGAGAAGCAGTTTCCTGGTCCGTTAGGAGAACCTTTGAAGAAATGGGTTGAAAGTGTTGCAGCTACCAGAATGTATGGAGAGGTGGAAGTCTTCTAAAGACGCCCACATTTTTTTTATTTATTTTTTTTTTTCATCTGTCTCCTTTTGAAAAGTAGAATTGCCTCAAGATTTCTCCTCTTCATGTCTTTGAAGTACTAAAATGAGGGGGCAGGAGAGTGCAGTGAACCTTGGAGAAGTGACTGATTGGAGTAATTAGGAGAAGAAACTGATGCTCCTGTTATCTGTTTGACAAGAACTGGAATAACTTTTGCTGGATTTGCATGCTGAAGCATGCTTGAGGAAAAGCTTATTGTATAGGAAGAAGAAATTAATTTGCCTAATGATGAGGCATTAAGCCTCATCAGTAAATATTTAAAATGTATTGAAGCCAGTAGGGTTAGAGAATCAGAGGAGGCCTGAACACAGGAGGGGTAAGAACAGCATTGTGAAAGGCTTTTCTTTGCTGACACTGAAGTGTTCATTTGCAGGCAGGCAGCGTGATCCATAAGAAAGCTTGACTAGTATGATTTTAATTGAAAAGCAGCATGGCCAGGCTGAAAGTTGTTGACAGTAATTCAGATGACTTCTTTCAGTTTTACATAGGGTAAAAATGTATATAGTAACTGATAGATATTAACTGGGTCATGGGAATAGGGACAACAGTCCTGTGAACAGACTGAAATAGTTCTCTCCCCCTCTTAAGAATCTTACAAAGAGCATTACCAGCTTTTCTGTAAACAGTTGCTACTTCTGCATACCCTGAATTATTGTCAAAGATTCTGCAAGGAGGTGCAATTTCTCCTATTGCCAAGGGTGCCTCCTGAGGTGTGCCTTTTTGATGAAGGGTTCTGGCTTTAGCAATCTGAAAAATAGTCTAGTGTAAAATCCTTGCTATGCAGACAGCCTGCTTTCAATTCTCCCTCGCCTTTATTGTCCATCATAATAATGTCCAAACTGTGTTTTGTTTGAGTTTCCCTATATATTTTCACCATAATATTTCCAAATTCTTCCATAGTTAATATCCAGTACAGGATTCTGTAAGTAGGTTTGCACTGCTAAGAATTTGAGTTTTTCTTTCTCCACAGTTCTCTAAATTCAGTATAAAGCATTTGATTGAGTAGAAGAGGAATGCTGAAGTTTTCACTGAAATGGAGAAGATTCTCAGGTGGCTGTTTCTGAGAATTTCAGAATGCCCTTTGGCAAGCAGGCTTAGGTCTGCCTGTCAAGGTTGTAATTTGTCATGCTGCTGTTGGCAGGCATTCCCTAATAAAGAAGTGCAAGGACACTATTTGCTACTCTTGTTTGGCTAGCTCAGCACAATTGCGAGTGGAGTGGTCCAGCAAGTTATTAATAAATGAACTTAAACTTTGCCTTCAGTTTAAAAATCAGGAAGATTTTTTAAATAATTTCCTTCACTGAAGTGAATGTAAAGTCTATTGCCAATTTTAGGAGACAGACCGCGCTGCAGCTTCTTTGGGAAGGGTCTGATGATTTACTCTGCTTTGCTACTGCCTTAATATCATAAGAACAGATTACACACCTAAGAGAAAAATGGATCACTCGGGAGCCGGAGAGGCACTTAGAAAGCACTTTTATTGCAGCAAATGGTCTTGATAAATAGCAGAAATTTTGCACGATGTACAAAATTATATTCAGTTACCTGAGCTCAAATGGGGAATACTTAGCTTGGCAGCAAATTGCAGCAAAAAGCTGGAGAGGTGGCATCATGTGCCAGAGTCATGGTGAAGAGCTGTATGCCATTGCTTAGGAGGCAATATTTGGATGGGTTGATGGGACTCCTAACAGGCCCAGATCTAGAAATACTCTAAAGCTTGTTATAGATCACTCAACCACCAGCTGTTTTCTAAGCCTGAGGTAAGGACAGAAAGAAATTAGTTTAACTGGTAGCAAGAATCATAGAATTGTAGGGGTTGGAATGAATCTCTGGAGATCATAGAGTCTAACCCACCTGCCAGAGCAGGATCACCTAGGGCAGGCCACATAGGAACATATCCAGGCAGGTTTTGAAAGTCTCTAGAGAAGGAGACTCCACAATCTTTCTGGGCAGACTGTTCAGGGCTTCATCAACCTCACATTAAAGAAGTTTTTCCTCATGTTGAGGTAGAACTTCCTGTCTTCCCCTTTGTGACCATTGCCCCTCGTCCTATCACAGGGCACCATTGAAAAGAGACTGGCACCTTCTACTTGACACCCACCCTGCAGGTATTAATAAGATCTCCTCTCAGTCTTCTGTTCTTTAGACTAAACAGCCCCAGGGCTGTCAGCTTTTCCTCATAAGAGAGATGTTCCAGGCCCTTAATCATCCTCACAGCCTTTTTTTTTAAAAAAAGAGGGGGAGGAATCAAGATTATTGAGGTTCTTTCAGCCTTTTCCTTATTCTATAACTACACAAGGTCTTCATGTGCTAGAGAGGACAGATAAGGCCTTGTAATATCCTTTAAAAAGTAGCAGTTGTGAGAGAGAGTTGGCAGAGAGAGAGTACAATGTCAAGGAGAGTGACTTATGAATAGAAGTGAAATGTTGGGATAACTTGGAAGTAGATTAATGAAATGTGAAGCCTTTAATCTCCCAGCCACTACTTTCAATTTAAATTGGGCCAGCGTAAGATGTATCTTAATTTATCTTATAGTAGTAGGTATTCACTATGGTCAGATGACACATCACAGAGATTTATACCAGAAAGGAGCTATGCAAATATTCCCCATCAAGTTGTGACTGACTTAAACCAGCTTCTGAATTCCAGAATGGGATTTGTGCCTCCTGGTCTCTCTGCCTGCATGTTAACACCTTCGCTGCTGTTGCGTGCCCTGTGTCATGGTGAGCTTTGCCTCCCAAGACCAGTGTTTGAAGTGAATATTTAAACTGTCTCGACCACAGTAGAAGAAATAGTAAGGCTGCTTTTGGTTTCAGTACAAGGATTCTCTCTTCTGTATTATTTTGTTGAAGTACTAGATCTACATTATTTGAATTTGCACTTTCTGTACTTTTTTTGTGGCTTTCAGAGAGAGGAAAAACTCTAGTTCAGAAGAAACCCACCATGTATCCAGAATGGAAATCAACTTTTGACGCCCACATTTACGAAGGCCGGGTGATTCAGATTGTTCTTATGAAAGCAGCAGAAGAACCGTTATCTGAAGTGACTGTAGGTGTGTCGGTCCTGGCAGAGCGGTGCAAGAAAGGGAACGGCAAAGCAGAATTCTGGGTAAGGAAGAAGATTCATTCTTTAAACTTGCTGACCTCATTATGTTTCTTTCCAGCTGAATGAATGCCTTTTATGCCTTTTAAACTATGAGTGTTCAATCCTTTTAGCATGTGTGACAGGGCATGTAAGGCAATTATTTTGCAGCATTTTTTTAAGCAGATCATGTACAATCAAAGTTAAAGAAATTGACGATAAAATCAATGGCATCAGTGTTTGAAGTAATGGTATCTTATCATGAGTGCCTGGTTTGTAAAGCCTAGCAGTTTTTCTAGAAAATAGCAGATGTTTAAATTGCATCTGATCACTGTAATTAATTCAGAGGAAAAGCCAAGGTATTTCCACTAAATTTCTGATTTTAGCCATTTATTTTTACAATAAATTTTAGATGGCTTGCTGCTGCTATAACGGCAATCTTTTAATCCCCATTTTTGTTATCCTGGTGTCTTTTTTTTGCCTGTGTCCCAAAAAAATTTTTGTACATGAAGTCAAGGGGTATGGTAAATGTGAGCAGGCCTCCTTAAAATCTCACACACAGTCTTGCATTCAAAGCCTTCTGGACTGGAGTGTTGCTGAACTTGCCCAAAACCCTACAGGAGAAGACCTTTTCACTGGGTGGGAAGCAAGATGAGCAGGTAGTAACAGATAGTTCCTGGTTATGTCGAATTAGATGAGCATCTCATTTCTCACTCAGTTGGCAATGCTGGCCTTTCCTTGTTACCTTCTGAAATCCTACACCTCTTTCCCACACTTTAACTGGAATTCTGAGACAAGCCATTATTCAAAAGAGTAGTTAAAACTAATCACATTTAATTGTAGAAATCAGTTTTATCCAATTCAGTGGTTTGAAATCCTCTGCCTATTATCTGTAGAACAGGTGCCACACAGATGTCATCAGCATTAGACTTCCTCTGTACAACTTCAGTCATGACTCAGAGCAAAAAGATGTTGTTTTCTTACTGTAGCCTGTGAGGTTGTTTTTGTGTATGGAGTGACAGCTTGTCAGCAGTAGTCCTAACTGAGGTCTTTGCCCTCTCTAAGCTTTGTTAGGCAAATGTTTCTGAGTGTGAGACATTGCCTTAAAGATGAAAACTTAGCCATTGTCCCAGTAAGGTAATGGGATTTGTGGGGATATGGTCACGGGTGTATGTAATGTAATTATGGTGGGGTATTTTTTGTGTGGTTTTGGTTTTTTTTTTTTGGTTTTTTTTTTTTCCTTCTTTCCCTCACAAGTTGTATTTACTGTCAACCCAGGGGATACTTTGTACTGAAGTGAAGACTGAACCAAACTCTTTTGTGCTTAATAGCTACTTACCTGTTATGACAGCAGCAATTTAAGAATTAGCGGCTACTTTTCTGAGCACAGGAAGTGACCTCAACTATTGGCTTAAAAGGCATTTGTTTTTGCTGAATGTAGAATTTGCTGCAGAAACCATGTGTTGTGTGTTTGAGGGGGGAACAAAATAAATTTTGATTATACAACTGTTTTTCTGATTACAAGCAGCAGTATTTGATATCTCTGATTTGTACTCTCAACAAACATGTGAAGGATTGTATGATCCTTCGCTTTTAAAACTAGATTCTTGTGCAAATTGAGTTTGCTAATAGTAAAACGAGAAGCCAACAAACTTCTTTGCAGAAATGGGAAGGAACATGCAAAAAACAATGTGAACTATGCACTGAAATTTTGAGTAGATATCAAAGAAATGCTGCACGCTAGTAAAAGCAATAGAATAAAAGCTACAGCAGTGAGCTACGGAAGAGGGTTGTACTCTCATAGTTAATGAATATTATACTTTGATTCCTTAGAAAAAGCTATTTAAATTCCTGAGAGTTTCAGTCAACTACATTCTTCACTGTTGGTATCTTTCTTTCCATAGCTTGACCTACAACCTCAGGGGAAGGTGCTGATGGCTGTGCAGTATTTTTTGGAAGATGCAGGTAATGACAACTGTTTATTTTCAGTCAGTTATGTAAAAGTAAAGCCTTTTTCACATTTCTTTTTGTAGAACAAAGCATGTTGCTCACAAAAATAAATCACATGGTATACTGAGTAGAATCTTGTGGTTCTGTTAATTTGTTTTGTAGATTTTTCTCCTTTTTTTTTTTATTTGTTTGTTTGGGTGGTTGTTGTTCTTGTTGTAGTTGTCATTTGGAGTCATGGTGGCTGCATTTGTTCATTTCTAAACCATAGAATCATTTAGGTTGAAAATGATCCTTGAAATCATCAAGTCCAACCACTAACCCAGCACTGCCAAGCCCACCACTAAAAGATGCCATGGCACCACATTGGCACATCTTTTAAATACCTCCAGGGATGGTGACTGCACCACCTCCCTGGGCAGCCTGTTGCACTGCTTAACAAGCCTTTCAGTGAAGTTTTTCCTAATGTCCTAAGCTTCACCTGGAACAACTTGAGGCCATTTCCTACCCTTGTGCCTTTGTGCCCTGTATTGCTGTTGCATTTAGCCACTTTTGGGTGTCTGTCCTCATGTTTTGATGTGATAGAAGAGATCCTATTAGTTTGGTTTTAGGTGCAAAGAACTTAAATTTCTTCTTCCAGCTTATGTGGGAAACTTCTGTTTTTGTAGATTGAGGAACTGGGTCTGAGTTTCTTTGGATTCAGACACCTTAAGTCACCAATCATGGAAACTGATTGTAGCAATGAGTGAATGGCTAAGCGTTAAAATGCAGATCCTGTTAGTGTCCTGCCTTATCAGTTTAAAAAATGAACAACCTGTATATCTCAGAAATCTAGACATGCTGGGAGGTAAGAGAAGATAGTTGATTATAACAGGAGAAGCTTTAAGTACAGGAATAAAAGCAAATATTTTGTCAGGGATTTGTACAATTTTTTCCTGAAGGAAATTATGTAAACTTTGTAACTTGCTTGGCTAGCTGTTAAAACTTCCCCATACTAGAAGTCACAAACCCATTATTTCTTGGGAATTGAACTGCTCTGCCATGTTAGCTTATCATTCTTATGCAGTTTAATGCTCTTTGTAAATAATAAGTGGAAAGAGTTAAGCAGTAAGTTTTAAAGCACTGATGTTTGGTTTTTTTGCCCCAGCTATATACAGGGAACATAGTTCTGCTCTCATAGAACAAGTTACTTGTGACACTGCCATCCATTTTTGTACCATATGTGCAATCTGTGTAGCAGTTACTAAAAGCAACTAAAGATAGTTATATGCAGTACGTGCCATTTCAGAGTTGACATTTTATCTTTGCAGTGGCATAAAAACAGTCTATACACTCATCATTTTAGTCTCCTTTGTGAAAATTTAACTACTTAAAGCAAAATTTCAAAAAATTCTTTGGCTCTAAAAAGCCAGAAAGGAAAAGCATTTCTCTGAAAATCAAAAGCTCTCAGTGTATGCACCAGTAATATTCTGGTTTGCATTCAAACTGCTGTGAGCCATTATATTAAAAAACCTTTGTCCTGGTCCTTGTCATGGCTTTCCTGTAAAGCACTAGAAATGGCATAAGTGAAAATTTTACATTATTTGCTGTTAGTAGGAAGGTGAAATACCTGTATGCTCTATTGCAATGTTTTTGCAATTCTTTTCATTGCCTTTGTTAGGGATTGCAGGTGGTAGTTGAGGAAGGCTAAATACGAAAGAGATACTTAAGTCATGCAATCACACTTTGTTTGGCAAGTTAAGATTCACACACTAACGCTCATGTTAGACCTTCTACTTTTCAACAATCTCCTATATACAGTCTGTTTTATAGACAGTTACTCACTGTTACCTTTTTGGTAAGCAAACCACAGATACAGTGGAAACTCCCTCTCCAGACACTTGCACATCTACATTTGGTGAAGGAGAGTCACTCAATCTGGTATTTGCAGCATTCCCATCAAACAGCAAGACGTGTTAACATATTAATCCTCAAAACTAGAGACCTCTCTCATGTCACTATCTGTATATTGCTACATAGGCAAACATTGACTGATTTTTGTCTCATCATTACACTGTTGTAAATGTTTTCTCTAGTTAAATTGAGTTACCAGTGTCAGAGCAGAGAACTTAGTACGTTACAGGCATGTTTGTATTAACTTCCATTCTTCACATTGCTAAAACCCTGACTTAATAGTGGAAAGCTTTGAGACAATTCACGTTCCTTCCTATGCACATGCCATTTCGTTTCCTCTCTGATGCTTCCTTTTGTACAGAACTGTATGGTAGCTGTGTTTCTAAAAAAACTATAAAAGGCTTGTTCTGAAACTGGTATTCAGCTGTTCCCTAGTTTATTTACAGGTATTGCTACCATGAATGTCTTTGATTTATAGGTGTTTTGTCTTTTGTTTGAAAATCTCCATGCACGTTGCAAAAGTGACTGACTTTTCCTTTGCCTCATTTACATACTGCAGCTGTTCTTTTTCAGGCCTTTATTCTAAGTAGCAAACATTTGTCCATCTCTAGAGAACTGCTTTTCTCTGCCTCAATGGTAGGCAGCAGTATTGAGAAGTAAATGTATTACTGCTCCATTATCAGATTTATTATTAGAGAAAATTATTCATGGATTAAACTGGTATTAAAATTTGCTCCACAGTTGGCTACACTGAGACATTTCATTTGTATGTTCTTTTTGCAGCCTTGGGCCTGAACAGTTAATTTAGGGCTATATATGAAAAGTTTTCCTTGTATGAGAGTTGTGTGTTTGGTTTAGTTAAGGTTTTTTTTTTTTTTTCTTTTTCTAGACCCTGTGAAACAGGGACAGCAGAGCCCTGACTTAGAGCTGTCAAAGAACTTTTTTGTCTTCTGTCCTGTGATTTGAAAATAGGCTTGTGCAGGGAATTAAAAGGTTTTTTTTTCTAGTGTGTGAAACATGAGAACAGCATGTTGACCCCCATTTTCATTTCAGAGCATTGTTTTCTTTCTGCCCCTCCTCTTGTAGTATTGAAACTAGGTTATAATTCTGTAAAGCAGCTTTAGTTCTAATGGGTGGGAGTTGCAGTACATTTAATGCTTTGCTTGATCTTTGTTTATTCAAATGTAGTTAATGACCTTATCGAGTAAGAAAAACCAGGATCACCGAGGTGGTTTGCTGCACTGCTGAGGGTCTTGTACGGTGTTATCAGCTTTGGAGGCTTTGGAAGTATGTTTGTGTCTTGGTTTTGAGTTCTGAATTGCTCTTTTTCTGGCTACAGCCTTCTGGAGAAAGAGTTAGTGAATTCTTTCCTTAAAATGCTGTTAGCTGTATCTGAAGGTGAGTAATTAGCGTGCAAACTTTTGATATCTCAAGTATCTGAATTCTGGGAGAGGAACATGAACAATCAAGCTGCATATATTTTGAATGTTTTTTTCCTCTGTGTCTGTTGAGATGAGTGCTGGGGAAGCATGAGATTTTAGAATTTTTCCAAGGCATCTGTGAAGAAGAACAGGGTAAATAACAGATTTGCTATCGCAGTCTGCATATTGTATGGATTTCAGTTAAGATTTGAAGCAAGTTTCTCTACAGATGAGGTGTGTTGGGGCAGGATTGTTGTGTTATTAGTAATTGTGATGAGGCCTGAAAAGCCAGACTTGTTTATAAATATACTCTTAGAGAATTTTTTTTTTTTTAAAGTACTCTGTCCAGCTGAACATGGGCTGTGTAGATGGTGTGAGCTCTACAAAGGCTTGTGTCTGGATGTGGGATTCTCTTTCTTCTGGATTGAAAGGCAGGGCTTGTTAAAACTCTGGTGTTTTGTTTTTGCACTTTTTTTTTAAAAGACCAGTGACGACATTAATGCCTCTAAAAGACCAATTCAGTAGAGACATGCTGAAAATAACCACAGCACTATCCACCTCAGTGTTCTGCTGAGTGTCAGTTGGAGCAAGGGCAGGTACTGGCTCAGAGACTGAGGCAGGACTTCATTTATTTAGAGGAGTAGGCAACAAGTCCATAGTGGCCCAGTCTCTGTGCAGAACAGGGCATAATGTACTTGTAATTTTTCTTACAGTAGACACACGTACTGTCTCAAGTGTTGGATTTGTACCTTTTCATCAGGGTGCTGCTGAGAGTTTGTAACACCAGCTTTGACCCCTCGTGCTAAAGCTTGTATGGTAACCGCTCGAGGCCGAGATAGATAATTTGAGATTGTGCCAGCTCTGAGAGCAAATACTATTGACTTCTACAGTAGTAAATTATTGGTATTGCTACTTAAATGTCAGCAGTGTAAAGTACCGAGAACAGAGGAGATAGTTTTAAGAAACAAAGAGATAAATACATAGCAATATTAATACTCTGTCTGTAAATGAAGCGTGCTGATCACAAAACCCCAAATGATTTAAACTAGCAAGATCATGTCACAGAAATACAGACTTTTGGGAAACTTGTATTTCTGTAAATGGTTTGTTGGAGTGTTTTTGTACAGATGATCTGTAAAGTAATCCTCACCAGGACCAGGTTAAAGAGCAGTTTTTCCTCTGCGACAGTTCATACCAAGGAATTCTCCTTTATGAGGAGCAAGCTTTCCTCTTTAATGATTGCTCTGTGAGATTAATATTTTTCTTGACCTGAAGGCACATTTAACTTTCAAACAAAGCTAAGTACACAGCTGTAGAACAGCAGAAGGGGACACTGAACAGAAATGTTAGTTGGCTTTGTAATTTATTATAAAGTTCCAGGCAAATCTCAACTTGAGCAGCCAGTTAGCTCAGAAAATATTTCGCCTGACCCTGTTTGAAGTGAAGTCCTCATTTTCCGTTTCTGACAGTAGCACTGTTGCTTTTCCACTGTTCACAAACAGAACCCCGAAATGAGCAAGTTAAAAAGAAAAATAAACTCTGAAGATGGTAAATATTTTTCTATTATTTAATTTAAAAAATATAGGAAGATTATTCTGGAGCTTGTTTTCTTTTGTCTTTGAACTTTTGAGGTTCAATTGACACAATTTGACATCTCACCTTGAGGTTTACTGCAGTTCAGCACAGTCCGAGCAATATTGATTTAGCAAATGTTTTCCTGGTTATGGGTTGCATGTTATGTTAGTGGCTGTAAGGAGTGTGAAAAACTCAGAAGGACTGGTGCTGCAATTAACAAGTGTATACAGTGGTATGTTTACAGCACTCCCGGAGAGCTGCACTGTCAATTCACAGGCACACTTAATGGTTTCTTAATGAATATACAGCACAGAGGAGTTCTGGGAGTTTTTGTCAGATCAACTGCAAGTTTTGAGAAGGGACCTTGAAACACATGAACAATGTGTCAATGATAAATATTAACCACAATTCTCAATAGAGGAAATAGATTATGTTTAATGGTGTGTGGGGTGTCCAAAGTGATTGATTTTAGGTCCAGGCCACAGAGGTGACCTGGATTCTAGTTGCTGATTCAGCTGGTTTGTACACGACTGTTTGTGATGTTGTGCTGGCCTGGGACAAGCTTTTCATCTGTGGAAGTTCTGGCTTCCTGGCTTGCTTGGAAAGGGAGGCAAAGACTTTCCCTTTGTGTTTCTTCCTCCCCCACATCCTATTTCCAGCCTACATCAATACAGTTGTTGGGAAAGTTACTCCCTTGCAATTGTTAATTCTCTCTGCATTTTCAAAATCCAGCTTTTAGTCCGTGGTTGGCTGAACTTCATGAAACTTTACTGGAGCAATACACATTAAAGGTAATTCACACACTAAAGATAACTTGTTAAACACGCCAATAGTATGTTGACATGAACTACATTGTCATTTCAGAGACACCTTAGCTTCAGGTGCACTTGACTTGCAGCTGCTGTCCAAACCTCTCAGCTTCTTCTGAAGCATACAAAAATGTTTTCAGCTATACTTTAATATATTTATTGGTTTTGGCAAAGGTATTTAATAAGGCAGCTGGTTGTCAAGGCCGTGTATTCTCACATGCAAATTTTGAAGTGCTCAAGGATGCACAGTTGAAATATGTTTAAGGAAAATGAGTTTTTTTCCCTTTTTTATTTCCTTGCTTTGTACAAATGGATTAGTTTATTAATTACCCTTTTAAAATATAGATGCCACTCTCACATATTTTTGTTGTTTGATACCAGTGTTCCAGACAGGGAGGAAACACCACAGTTACCCATATCCCATCAAGTTTTGTCGGAGACTTTAGCACACAGTATCAGCAATACTAAATTGCTGTAAGTATCTCATCATGAGAAGAAACGGTGTCCTGTTCACCTGGTGAATCCTGTTGATCCTCACTTGGTTTGATTGTGTTACAGACTTCAGGGAGGCTTTTGTTCCTTAATCTTCTCCATCACAGATTATCTCCTCAGAATACATGCTATAAAGCAACACACCTTTCGTGCTGTTTCTGATTAAATCACCCTTATGAAGACACCCTTTTCATGCAGCAAACAGTATGTAGTATTACTGACTCTCAACAACGCTGTTTTCCTTGCACACACATTTCGGTGTGTGGTTTCCCTGAAGCATTTGAGGAACAGTGGGTGAGGCCCATGTATTTGCTCAGCAGGATTAAACAGAGTACTGTTTGCAGACTTCAACAAGCTGAAGTGCGGCAGCTGATGGGAGTTTTTGTTGGGTGAACTCAGTAGCCTGTTAGAACAGCAGAAATTAATCCTGTTCCTGGAGGGGAAGAGGTCATACAGTGCCAGGGTGTCACAGTGCATGTTGTGAGCCCTTTTCAGGGGAGGCAGGATGGGTTTTTCTCTGAACCAGATGGCCGGTTTCTCAGAACAGTGCATTAATACCTAGTAGCAAAACCCAGGGACTTTTTTTGATCTTTCCTTTCACCTATATGCCTAATCTTTTCTTAATCTCTGAGTTGACATTGTCCTTTTTTTCTAAGGCAGTACATGCTGCTGCTGTTGGCTGTGACTGATAAATTAGTCCAGGACACTTGAAAAGGTATCAAATTATAGACTGTATTCCAGGTTCAGCGATCTGCTGGAATAGCAGTGGTGGCAGCCAGCTAATAAAATGACAAAAACCAAGTGCAGCCAGCAGTAAGACAAACAGAGCTCCTGGATAACCTTGTGGTAAGCTCAGGCATTATGGTTACTGTGCCTTGGCGAAGGAAACAAATCTTTTTCTATCAGATAGAAAGCAAAGCTCCCACTGATGTTGATAAAAAGCAGCAATGCAATGGAGCAAATAAAAACCAATTGTATTTACAATGGGAAAAATGCTTTTCTGGCTTTTTCCTTACTCCATCGTTGTGGGAACTCCCACCCTGCAAACAATAATCTCCTGTTACCCTAAATTTTGCAGCACTGCCAAGCTGTGAACCATGTCCACATTTCTTCCAGATTGGGACCCAGGAGCTGCTGCCAGAGCTGACGGGGCTAGCAGTGGATCAGCTTGTTGCTGATTCAAGCCTTTAGCTTCTGCTGGGTGGGATTGTCCCTCAAGAGCTCCCCTCTATTGATAAGAAAGTGTTAAAACACCAGTTATCCAGTCTCTCTTGATACACCTTCATGGGGTTACCTCTGTTAAAAACTCCTATTATTTTCAAAATGTGTAAGATTGCATAGTCTGAGTTGTGGCTGAAAGACTGAGATACAAAATACTCATTTTTGTAAGAGAAGCTCAGAAGCTTCATGGGAAATGAATAGAAATAACTATATGCTGTATTGTAGGACCTGTATGAGCCAGTCAGACTCGGAGCCTGTGAAGTTTTTTATTGTTTTAATACTTGGCTAATACTGTATGTAACTTATATGTGATACAGTGTTAGATGTTACAGTATAGACTACAGCGTGTACTAACTGAACTTTCTGGAGAAGCAAATCGTTGTCATACCTTAAAGTATTAAACATCTGTCTTCTTGTCTCCCCCTTAGACTGCAAACAGTCAATGAGGGAAGAGGAGGGGACAGTAACGATGAACAGGAGAGGAGCTATCAAGCAAGCCAAAATCCACTACATCAAAAATCATGAATTTATTGCTACCTTCTTTGGACAACCTACGTTTTGCTCTGTCTGCAAAGATTTTGTGTGGTAAGAGTGAAAGACTTAAGTTTCCTCCAACCCTAAGGGCCAAATAACTGCAAAATTTGTTTGATATAGTGAGATGTAATGTGACATGTAAATTTACGTGTTGAGAAATTGAAATTATATGTTTACTAAGAGCGTAGTTCTACTCGGGAGCTATATTTGTCTCTTTCACATTAAAAATTGGAACTTGAACATTTCTGCCACTGAAATAATAAGCAAAAATTCCATCAGCGTCAAATGAGATCTGGCCCATAACCCACAGCAGCTCTTTCACAAAGGCATGAGATGGGTGGATCAGAGAAAATAATGCTCAAACTTTGAGATGTGAAGTGGCTGATAGCAAAGACCCACAGAAAGCAAGAAGCTGGATACCATTCACCATAAAGCCGTTTGCTTATTAAGTCAGATCAGGATTTTTCATGTGATTGAAACCTTGTCTTTTCTTGGTTTCCCTAATTTTCTGGTCTATCAAACCACTCCACCTTATCTTCTTAACCATGCTTTCCTAAGACACAGAGGGCTCTGAATAGCAGAATTTATTTAGGTGAGTTTATTAATTGGAACAAATACTCTGATAGACAAAGGATTGATTGGTTGAAATGGTAAAAATAGAAAACCCCCACCTTTTATTCCAACACAAGTATGTTTATTTTTCCTTCTTTATCATTTATTTTTCAGGGGACTCAACAAGCAGGGATACAAATGTAGGCGTAAGTTGATTTTTTTTTTTTTTTTTTGCCTTTTTCTTGTACTATCCATGTGAATCAGTAGATCATTTCATAGTTATTGTTGAAAAATCTTCTGTAAATACTATGGCACATGGTGCATCATCACCAGAGGTAGTAGTACATGTTCAACATCAGTTTTGCATGGTGACTTAAGGCTCTCTACTTAGGATTCCTACCTGAGGTTTTAATATCAAGATTTCAGCTTAGCTGTTCTTCTCATAAGTGTGTAATGCTGTGGAAAAGCTGCATTCATTTATGACATCAGTTTTTGTGACACCTTTTCTAAAATAAATTACAACTCTGGAGGGGTTTTACAGCTCATTTGAAAATCCCTTTTGACTTAGCGTAGATCTCTGAGCATTACTCCAGACAGTGGGGAGATATCAAGGGGTAAAACTCAAAAGTACAATATTGTCCTTCTGTTATCAAATGCTGTGAAATGCAAATACCTCATCCCATGTATTTATTGTCTGAAGGAATCCTTTTTTTTCTTGTGCATGTCTTGAAGAATGCAATGCTGCTATTCATAAGAAATGCATTGATAAAATCATTGGGAGGTGTACTGGTACTGCAGCCAACAGCAGGGACACAATGGTAAGATCTGGAACTATTTATTTAGACTGTAATTATGTAATTAAACACTCCTTAGCTAACAAAACCTTGCATAGAAGCAGCCAAGTCTGTGTGGGAGGTACTTGGCTGTACAATCCATTTTACTGTCCTCTCTTCAAGGTTGTACCTAACATGTAGTGGATGAAACTTTTAAGCAAGAAAAGTAGTTAAAAGGGGTAGTCAAGACAAAACTGCTGTAGCTTTGTAGCATTCAACTTGTCTTCTGTAAGAAGCTGGTGCTGTTTTGCATGGAGTGCCTCACCCCTCTCCTGCCCACAGTTTCAGAAGGAACGTTTCAACATTGACATGCCTCATCGCTTCAAAGTTTACAACTACATGAGCCCTACCTTCTGTGACCACTGCGGCAGCCTGCTCTGGGGGCTGGTCAAACAAGGACTCAAATGTGAAGGTACAGGGTAGGGGGGAGGGCAGCTGGGACCTCTCCTTGCCATTCCAGTGTTCCACCTCTGTGTTTCCATATGGGTGTTCCATAGAATGGAATTCATCTCATCCATGCATGCTTGAAAAAGCTTTTGTACTAGAGACAGAGGCACTTGGCTCATGTGACAGCTCCACCAAGGTGAGCCCCTTGTGCTGTCAGAAAAGATGCTGTGGAAGTGTCATCTTGAGTATAATCAAAATTATTCCTTTGGGAAGAGCTGAAATTTGGTGAGTCTAACTCAAGCTAGCACCTAAAAGTGTATTGAAAGCATTTGCTGTAAATACCATTTTTATAATTCTCCCACAAAAAGGCAACGTGATCTTTATTGTAACAGATGTTGAGAATAAAGTAACGATGAATGAGGCTTCTTTCCTTCTGAACAATTTTTGTAGCTTCCACTGAGTTAAAACATTTAAACTGCATTTTTATTAAAAATGACAGATCCATGTCCAGTCTGGCCTTATAACAAAGTTTCTGAACCACCCAGAGAAACGTCCCTTTTTGTAGTGATATCAGACGGTATTTTCCGGATGCCTATGTAACCATCCTGACATTTCTTTTAGAATGTGGGATGAACGTTCACCATAAATGCCAGAAGAAGGTGGCGAACTTATGTGGAATAAACCAGAAGTTGCTAGCTGAAGCTCTAAATCAAGTTAGCCAGGTATGCTTTATTGCCATTTGTCAGGTAATTAGTTGTTCTCTCAGAGCATTTAGGGGTTTCTACTTCATCTTTTCTGTAGCACTTCTATGGGGAACTGAGTTTGTAACAGAGGAAATGCAAACAGCTTTCTCTTTTTAATTTGACCCCTTAAGAAACTAACAAAGATGTCAATGGCCTTAAGTTGAAACCTGGGGGTGAAAAATCTCACATAATAAAGAATTTTTAAAAAGGTGTGTGATTTCTTGACATCTGTTCTGTGGTGCCAAAGTTATTCTCTCCCTTCCTGTTTAATTGTTTAAACAGTGGTATCACAATGCTGAGGTCTGTTTTTCACATGCTTCAACTTTAGAATTCCAGTTGAACGCTAAAATTAAATAAGGAGAAATACACCAGATATTCTGAATTTTTATTAATCAGATATATATACAAGGAAAACTCCTCGGGAATTACCCCTGGCCCCATGGTTTACATTGCTCATCTCCTGCTGCAGTATGGCTGCAAATAAAGATCAAGACACAAGCTCTGAAACAAAACAGGAACATATATCACAAAAGCCAACAGTATTTCCTCTGAGCTGAGTGTTCCCAAGCTTCATGGCATATTTATTCTGAAAACAGTAAGAGCTGTTGCACCAGCTCTTTCACAACATGGAAAAGCTCAATCTTTTCATTACTAAAATTTGATCTCAGGGAATCTTCCATGCAGAAAATGTGTTTCTCTCTGCTAAAGCTGGATGTGGCGCACAGACTATGACTTCAGCATGTCCGATATGACTGATTCCCCATCTCCTCTTTCAACTGAACATATGGCTAAGGGGACAATTCTGCACAATTTAAATTCCGCCCACTGTGGATTCAAACTTTTATACCTTTAATAATTTTGCAACAAACAACACAACACAGACTGTTCAGGAATTTCAACGACTATTTTCTTGCAGTGAAAGAAGAATTGGGTGATCTGAAGCTGTGGCTAAAGGAACCAGTCTTCTTGAGAAGAAAACATGTACTAGGAGTTAAAAATAAATAAGAAGTTTATACTACCATCATATTACATTTAACAGCTATTGTTATAAGTATTTCTAAAGTAATTATACAAATATAACTTCAAATGTTCCCATTCTTCTCAGAAATCTACACGAAGGTCTGATTCGGGATCTGTAGAAAGCGTTGGTATTTATCAAGATTTTGATAAGAAACCCAGAGCTCCAGGAGGAGATAGAACAGGTGAGAAAAATTACAGTCTTTTATTTAGCCATTTGCCTACCAGACTACACAAGCTAATAATTTAAGTATTTATTTTTTATTGTCTTAGATTAGACTTTTTTTTTTTAATAAGCACTGTTAAAAAAGCCTGTATTTCTTTCACCTTGTCCTGGTCACACAACTTGCACACACAGCTTTTTGATGACTACCTGTAGTTTGTAGTCCATGAGCATGGAGCATGCCCACCTTTCTGCAAAGTTTGCTCTACTCACTGCAGCGCCGTCCCCCACAATGGAACTGGAGAGTGCCTCACCTTGCTAACCTGGTGTGTGCATACAGAGCATTTCCCTCCTTCCTGTAACTGAAATGTCATGCATGTTGTTAATTATCTTGATTTGTTCACAAACCATTATAAACCAGTGACAAGCCCTGACTATTTTAGCATGTAAGTAGCTAAAATACTACTGGAGATTGAATGACTGAAATAGTTTTAGGTTATGATACAGTTTTTGAAATAGTTTTACCTGGAATCCTATCTCTACAGGTTCAGAGTAAGGGTTTGTACTTTTCTTATCATAGAACCTTTAGAGTTGGAAAGCACCTCTAGGATCATAGAGTCCAACTTTCATCCTAACATCTCTCTCTATCCACTACACCACAGCCTCAAGTTCTGTGTCCACTGGTTTTTTGAACACCTCCAGGGATGATGAGTCCTCCACCTCCCTGGGCAGCCAGTTCCAGTGCCTAACCACTCTCTCAGTGAAGAATTTCTTCCTAATATCTAATCTAAACCTCCCCTGATGCAACTTGA
>JANIJG010001539.1:0-26971 GCA_024611175.1 Megaceryle torquata | reverse complement strand
TGAGATAATGAAATGTTATTAATCTATATTTAAAAAAAAAAAAAACAAAACAAAAAACAAACCAAACTCACACCCTAAAAACCAAACCAACCAACCAAAGTAAAACCAAACCAAAAGTTAAAAAAAAAAAAAAATTAAAAGTAATTTTTTAAATGATACCATTAGTAGGCAAATCAGCAGAAATGTTGTATATCCATATTCATCATTAAAAACATAAAAAATAATATTTATATTATAGATGACAGGATGCAGATTATATAATGGTTAACATATTTTTTTCATTATTTAAAATTCTTAGTTGGCTAAATATCTGAGCAAATTTTTGGACAGTATAAGCTTATAGTAAAACTGGAGTTGTCTGAAACCCTAAAGGTGTTTGATCAACAGTATTTTAATAATGAAGAATAAACTTTTAGTCTTCCTAATGGAAAAGAACAACATAGTTATATCTGATGGACTCGCTGGAACTGATTCTTTTCCAAAACATTAGCAACCGAGTGGAGTGTAGACTTTATAGCCACTTGGCTCTTATTGTATTTGGATGTAGACTATAGTAATTTCATACTTTCAACTACCAGTATTTTTATTTATTTTTTTACTCTTTAAAAAAAGCCAATAAGTGTGTTTATGTTATATCATTAGTGGTGATATTTACTTTAACTTAGAAAAGACTGGTAAAAAGAAAACAGTGTGTGAAGGTGTATTTTTTTAGTTCAAAAAATCTCAATATCAATGTGATTATTGCAGACAGAATTTATGTTTTAACATATTACAGGTGTATGTAATAGGCTTTTCTAAAAAAATTGTGCCTTTATGTATTTCATATGCAGCTTTTATATATACACTATAGCCTGTACAGATATATATAGATGACTTCTACCTCTACAATACATATATCACTTCTACACCTATATTATATATAATTTATAACCCTTAAATTCAGCCTATTCCAGTGCTGAGTCATCCTCACAGTGAAGAGCTTCAGGGAACAGTTTTTAACTGTGAAGGTGATCAAGCACTGGAGTCTACATTCTTGGAAATATTCAAAGCTGTCTATTCCTGGGCAAGTAGCTATAGGTGGCCCTGGCTGAGAATCATGGCATCAGACCAGATGATGTGCAGAAGTCCCTTCCAACCTAAATCCTTCTGTGATTCTGTGATTCATGGTGTAAATACAAAGATTTGACACAATTAGCTGACCCAGAAATAACAGATTATGTCCATATGTAAAATCTTGTTTCAGTAACCAGACATTCCTACAGACATTTGGGACCTTTTCATTGGGAACATTAGAACAATTATTTTCTGATGTGAGGAGACCTGA
Source organism: Megaceryle torquata (assembly GCA_024611175.1). Lineage (NCBI taxonomy): Eukaryota > Metazoa > Chordata > Aves > Coraciiformes > Cerylidae > Megaceryle > Megaceryle torquata. Next base: position 25,647 of record JANIJG010001539.1, on the reverse strand, counting down.
AGGCAAATTCTAACATAGCTGTAGTCAATAGAAATTGCAGTTAACTTCAACATTATCAGTACTCCAATGCCTTTGTATTTATGGAAAGGGTCTAGATATGATTAGATCAAAATGTATTTTTTTTTATTCAACATAAAACACTTAGCCACTGGAAGCCATTTCAATCCTTACAAGATTTTTTTTTATTTTATAGAGTAGAAAAATGTTCAGAATTTGATCTCATATTTTCCCAGTAAAAAAATAATAATAAAAAACCCCTTGTTTTCTACTGAACTCTACTTAACTTTTTCTTCCCCATCTTTTTTCTCCCATTACCTTGTGTGATTTTGATTCCAAATACATGAATATCACCAGCTCTAAGTTCCCTAGTAGTTTCACACAAATGCACAGACAGAGCATCACATTCCCCAGCAGCTGGCATCCAGAGCTCTTGTCCTACTTACTGACTGGTCCAATGTGATGTTTGAGCATAGAGAGTCAAAATAAGAGGGAATTTGCATAGAATACAGAAACAGGATTTAATAAGAATGTAGTGCAGACTGTGGTGGTCACACTAGCACTCTGTCTGACAAGTATAATGACCAGCTTCTTCTAATATGTAGTTTGTCCCTTTTGTCACCCTTTTTCCAAACTGGTCTTGATCCATCCACTATTCCATAAAAAATAGTGTACAGTCTTGACTCTCCATTCCAAAATTGTCTTTCCCTGCATCCCATAGTAAATTCTATATCCTGTAAGCGAGTAACAATTCTAGTTTGCTTGGATTTACTTGCTAATATAAACTTTGCATGTAGTAAAGTGACTTGCAGATGCACATCTGTAGAGAGATGAAAGAGAATTCAGTTGCTGTAATGGGGAAATTATGTCATGACACTCATGCTTTTTGTCAGTCCTTAGTCATTTGACTTTAGAATATGTATTTCAAAATTGCAAGACAAAGGTCGTTTCATTACTACTATTTAGTATTATTTATTTAAATTTTAAACACCGTAACTACATTTCAGGAGCATATTACAGTCAAAGTAGAGGCCAATAATATCCATAAAGTAGTAATGGACTAATCAGGACATAATGATGGCTTGCCCAATTATAAGCATACTAAAATAATTTTAGCAACACTGTATACATTATATATTTACACTAGCATATACACTATATGATAACAATATATAAATAGTTTGTAATACTGTGAAGTCAAAGTTAGGAACAATCTATAAGCCTTTTATTTAAGTTTGTGACCACTAGAAGGACAAAGATATATGTAGCTTCACATAACAAGAGGTAACGATATTAAAAACTGTGGAGAAAAAAAAAAATGCTTTCAAACAAACAAACAAAAACCACTAAAACCCCCCAAAACAAAACAAAAACAATCTAACAAACAACTCTGTATAATATCACATTTTTGTTCAAGGCTTAGAAAAACTGAGATTGAGATTGCTACAATTTCTGAAGGCTGTATGGGTTTAACCATGATTTAAATTGACAACCAGCCGTGTGCTGAATTGACCTTACTGCAGCATTCCTGTATACTCATATATTTGCACTGGTAATAAAGCTTTGCAGAGATAATTAGTGGTAATTACTATGTAGCCTTTCATGACAGAAATATAGCTAAATATGCTGTGGTTTTTAATGTTTAATATTGTTTCTGTGAAACATAAGGGATCCTGGGAAAAAAAAAATACAATCTTTCTTTTCTCTTAGTGTCATTTCCATTTGTCCCTGACAAAGTATATCTTTGTTACAGAAAATCAGGATTAAGCAGAAATAAAGACAATACTTTGCAATGACAGTCATTCTGAAAATACTGAATGCTGAAAGAGCATGAAGTTTTAGTATGCTGTAATTATAAATCATTTTGATTTTGACAAAAATTCTGATCACCATTTTATTTTTCTTCTACTTGTATATAGAGAAAAACAAATCGAAATAAAGTATGCTATCAGACCACTTAGCAACAGAGTGAACTAATTCATGGAGACGTAATGAGATGAAATAGAAATCTCTCATGATTTACTTCTTATGTACTTGCATTTTTCATCTCTATAAAACTATGTTATAGCCCTATGAAAAAATAATATCAATAATAAAGTACAGTTTTGTAAGAATACAGATATCAGAGCTGAGTTCTCTAGTAGATAATTTCAGGCTTTTGTATTTGTGCTTGGATTTGTAAATATGAATACCTTTTTTTTTTTTTTTCTTTTTTTTTCCCAGACATTCTTCTACAGTTATTTTTCAGCCAGACCAATTGCAGAGAGCTTAAACTTACAAGTACATGTACACGTACAAGCACAGCTGATATTCAGCTGCCTGGGCAAGGGCACAAACCAATTAACACTGAGAAAATTCTGGACATGAAAATCGTACCGTCTGCAGCTATTCTTTGCATTTCTGTCAATTAGACACAATGAATGTAGTAAAATCTTCATAAATATTGTGAGAACAGAAATCTAGATTTGAAGCTTCAAAACCTTGAAAATTATAAGAATTTCAGGGTTATAGTCAATCAACCATCTTCCAGTCTTTTATTTCATTACCTCATTAATATTTTCTCATATATTTCTGAACACTATTAGTTTGACAAAACAAAACAAAAAACCAGTTTCTATATACCGTTCATCAGCTTCTATTCAGAAAGAATTGACATCCTTCCTCTCATTGAAAGCAAGCAGTTCTTCCAAAATAACAGATGTAATTTTGCCCCTGAAGAATTATTAGATACTAATTCCACCCCATTTGCTCATCTTTCTGTAATACTTTACATATTCTAAACCAAAACACTTTAACCGATTTAAAATTGTAACATAGATTTGCATATACATCTCTTCATTATCCCAAGATCTACATATGTAATGTGACATTAAATGAAATAATTTAATTATTAAAGGTCAGTGTGCCTGATAAAAGTGCCTGATAAAAAATGGCAGATCACTTTTTTTATTATTATGAATCAGAGGAAAATCCATCTAGAGCATACTAATTTTTTTACATTTTAGTATCACAAATGATTGTTAGCACCCCAGAAAGAGAACACAGAAATAATTGTTTCTATAACATTATATCAAAAAGTGTATAAAATTTCATCAATAATTCCAACTTGCTATCTCAATTTAACCTGCTAATTTTTGTCTATGTAGTGAGCTGTGCAAAAGTGTGACTTCTTTTTACAATACTTTCTGCTAACTCAAAGTAAAAATGAGAACTCAGAAAAATAAGTGTTCCTGACATGAAATATGTAATGTGAAAATATTTGCAAGACTGTCATGCCATAAAGCTGCTAAAAATTTAGTCTTTTCAATATAGTTTCATCTAGACCCACAGAAAGTGTAAATCAGTATGAACTTACTGAATTAACATATCCTTATCTAGTTCCATAATGAGACTGTGACAGGAATATATGCTTCAGTGTTCAAAAGTAAATGGGGACTGAATATGATGATGAAGAAAGTCCAATCAGTTCAATGTTATGTATAATTATCCATTTTTTTTCTGATCACATTGTGTAAGAAAGAAAAACCAAGAAACTGCTTTGTGCTTGAACAAATTCCAGTATTCTTTAACATATAACACTGATAAAATGAAACAAAAAAATAAGCAAAAGGAATATCCACACACTTTTTAATACTGAGAAAATGTTTATATATATAGATATAGTTTATTTAGATGGGCAAGTGATTTTTTTTTTTTTTTTTTCCATTTCATGCTTAAAATCTACCTAAAATGGAATATGGATAGATTAAGAGAATATGAATCTGTATGTCATGTTGCTTCTTACTTTTAACAGCCAGTTCTCAACGGCAGGGTACCAGAAAAAGCATTGTAATATTTCAGTGGGCTACAGTAAAAATACCTTACATACAAAGCCAAGAATTTATTGGTAGTCTAATTACCATTCGAAAAATCTATGACAATACAGGTAAAATTGATATACAGAGCTTTTTTAGTACCTATTCCTTCTATCCTGTGCATAATTCTTCTTAGTCCTTGACTTACTACAGCTGATGTTTCTAGTTTTGCTCAAGAAGGGTGGAAAGAGGACAGTCTTGGCAAATCTCCTGCCTTCCAATTTCTCACCAGAATTAGTTAATGAGTCATTCCTTTCCCCTCCTTCTAGTGTATGATTGAAGTCAGATGTTTGCTACTAGTGTCCACTTACACTTTCTTCATCAGTTACTGTGCTGCTTCTTTTAAGGCCTCTGCCATAATTTGTTGATTATATTTTAGAAGGCTGCTGTTACAATCTTCTGTTTTTCCTTAATGACTTGCAAGCTCTGGTATGTCTATAGCATAATTAGTGTTATTAGCACAGCCTAGTCACAGACACGTCCCTGTTAGAAAGTCATTGAATACTTTACAAGAGTGAGGATACGTTAGAAGAAATATCTGTATCTACAGACAGATATGATGCTTGAATGGGTACTTTTTATTAATATCTACTAGACACAATATGAGTGGTGTGTTATGTCTAGTAATACTATCCTAGTATTATAGTACTATTAGCCTTCTGTAATAAAAATATCACACGATATTCAATAATGTCATATGAAAAGCAATTAATTGTGTATTATTTGAGTAAATTGAATTAATTTTATTAAGGGTTACATACAGCCATTAACATTTTACTTAGTGGTCTAGCATTCATTAGTTTATATGTTTGGGAGATACAGGTCTGATGATAGGAATGAAATGTAATATTACAAAGTGCAATGACATTCGTTTATAAAATAATATGCTTTTCTTGTTAAACAAAGAAATCATGATTTGAAAAAATAGAGCAAATGCAAAAATATTTTACCTCATTACTGAATGATTCTATGCCACCAGCATGAAATGATGTATACAGACTTTTAAGAACTATTAGTTAAAACCTTTCCATTACAAATAGGGAAATATTAGCACCATTGTTCAAGATGGTAAGAAGGATTGTGGAATAGTACATCTGAATAGTTGTGGAATAGTATTGTTGAAGAAACCATGAAACTGAACAATACAGCACGGTTTCTGGAATGATCAGAGCATGACGATCTAGAAGTGAAGATTTAGAATTGAAGATTAAAATCAGCTGGAACAGTTCATATGAGAAGAATTTCAATTGTTCCATTGTGAATTATAAAGCCTAGAGGTCTGTTTGTTTGGGTTTTTTTTCAGAAATGAGCCATGATTTTATTTAAAAATATATTAAATACTAATTCTTCTGCCTTATGCTGGAAGAGCCATAGAAACTTTAGTGTAAGTATGTAGGGAAAGGTTGAAAGCATTGCTTTTGTTATAGGTGACATACAAACTAAACATGACAAACACAAACCAAACCAAAAAACAGGGAGGCAGGAAAAGTGACTAATTCTAACTGTACAGCCTTAGATATACAAATCATATGTGCCTCTACATAGGACCAAACTTAACACAATTGGAATTCAGGACTTAATTTCAGTACCTAACGTTTTGCTATTTTCAGGTTCAAGTAAAAGATCCCTGAAGCACCTAAGTTCTTCTGTAAAAGCAAAGAAAATTGTCAGAGGAAGGTCATCACCTTTTAGCTATGTCATTTATCTATGTGCCTAAATTTAGTTGAACTGGATGTCAGCTTTATGGTATAACTCAGATTAAGAAAGGGCAGAAGTACACAGGTCAGATCAGCACAAAGGAAATGGACACAAAAAAAAAAAGAATCCGTTGTAAGTTGAAGTCTCATTAGAATACGTTGGTCCACTTTTTTCATTGTGATTATATTTTCCAGAAAAAAAGCCATCCTTTACTTCTGATGCTACTCTAAGCATATAAAGGGACAGACTGAAATAAATGCTCTGATGTCAGTGTGTTCTAAGAGAAGCATACCATAAAGTCTCACAGCTTCTTCTGCAAAGAAGTGAGTTCTTTATTTTTGTATGTGAGACAGTAGTGCTGAAATATACTTTTCATAGTTAGTAAGTTTGAAATACTTCTAAGTAATGGAGCATGTAAAAGATTTCAGGAATGCTTTTGTAAATGAAAAAAATCGTAGAGGTCCCTTCTGCATCTTCCAGAATTGAATATATGATAGAATATGAGGTCACTTATGAGATATTTTGATATATGCTACTTTTGTGAGAGAACACAACTGTAGAAATGAAGGATTTATTCATGTGCACATGTGCTTGTTCAACACAATTTTTGGTTATCTATGGAAACAGAATTCTTCCAGGATGAATTCCTCTCTATTAGCTTGCAACATTAACAAATTGGACACCTGATTTTGAGTTACTTGTTAATATTTAGTGCACATCAAGAGAAACATGGCTGCTGGGGGAGTGATTCCTGTCCTTCTGCTCTAGTTCTGGAATAGATCACTGGAATGAGCAACCTGCTTGGCTGTTAAAGAGACCCCTTGAGACAAGCTCAGACAAATTCAATCTTTTGTGGTGTCCTGCAAATGTACTCAAAACCCCCACCAAAATAAAAATTTGTTGAAGTTGATATTTTTATTAATTATATTTTTTTTGTGCTTTGCTAATGTTTCCTCATCATTATTTCTTTATTCAGACAATAATTCAATAATTGTATTTTCAAAGACAATGAAGGCCTGTAGTCTTATTCTGCATATGAATCCACAAAATTAGTTACCTCTTGACAATCTGTAGGCAAATTGACCAGTTTTCAAATGGGACTTATTAATGTCAGTGACTTCTGAATTCTTTATAATTTACTTTTTACATTTACTTCATGCTAGTAAGCTTGTTCTTTGGGTTTTTTTGTTTTGTATTTCTCAGCTATGCAACTTCATTCTGCCAAGTAATAAAGGGTAAACTGTAAAAAACATAATAATAAAGAAAAAAAAAACAGAAAAAATGTTGTCTAGTCATGTCCCAGTAGGATGAACAAAATTTACAGGATGTACATAAGATTCCCTTTTTGAAGTTAGCCCGCAGACATGCTATTACGTCTAAGTAGCTACTCATACTTGCCATCATAAGGTAAGCAGTGAAAGTTAGGATAATTAATAAATCTATGAGGAATTAATTGCAACTTTTCCTTATAATGCGTGTGTCTCTGAAATAACTGCAACTACTGCATTTAATACTGAGTTATCCTTTGTACGTGATACATCAATTTCTCAATAGATTTATCCAGTAGTTACTGAAATAAATGAAAATCCTTCCACTGAAATTGGTAGACATTGAACTAATATTCATGAGTGTACTCTTTAGTACTTAAGGTGGTACACATATACACAAAGACAGCACTATAATGTCTTTTGAATGTAATGAATGGGAAAAGATATTTCTTAAAAGATTTTTTTCAGTAAAGAGATTCTCATCTTGTGAATAAAAAAAAAAAAAAAAAACAAAATGAAAAATATGTCTTCTGTGGTCCCATCCTTACTTCATGCTAGTACAGAAAGATAATTGTTAAACACAACTTTCTGTAAAATTATAATTCATCTGTATCCAGCAAGCAGTTTTTGTTAATGTCTTCTCCACCACAAACAAGCATAGTGAATATATACAGAAACAAAACAAAACAAAACAAAACCTCCAAAACCATTAGATTACGTTCATATATTATATCAAAGACACTTAAACAATAGTCAGCAAAAACACCAGTACTTATGTACCAGTATCTGTTTATTGTGTGAATCTCTGATTTTTGTAACAGAGAATTCATTATGACAGAATATTTTATGAAGAGCAAGCACTGTTTCTTATCTTTGTTTTCTGGTAAAATGTTCCTTTTTTTTTAATATGCTTTTTTCTTTTTTCTTTTTTTTTCCAGTACAGTTTCACAGTCAGAATTTAAAGCAGTTAATTTCCTGAATAATGCGTAAGGCAGCTTCAATGTTCAGCCATAATGGAGATAAATGACAGCTTCATTCCCAGCACAACTGGAAGGAGGTAATTACTACTCCTGTGACAGGCATGGCACAGATCACTGCTTATAGAATAGCCCCATCCTTACTAAAAAAATATGGTTGTCAGAATGAAGGGATTTTTTCCTTCCATAGCTGTCCAATACAATTAAAATATTTTATACTCTAAGCACCTTTTTTAATTATATTATTAATATGGAAAAGAGTTAATGAGCCATTACTAAATTGGATGTCCCGTTTGTGCATCCTGTTAATGGGATAATAAACTAATAGAAAACACTTTCTTGAACCTCTGATAATCTATAGTTTATTGTTGTCACTATATATTAGATTGCATTATATTCCAGCCATTCTAAAGGAATATTATTAATTACAAGTAAAACTGAAGAATCCTGTTTTGACTCATATAATATTATTGATTTTGTTTAGTTTTGTTTCTTATAATATGTAAATAAAACTCAGTTATAAGGCAGAACAAAAGCTAGCAGCAGGTAATCAGGAGTCTGTAAGCTAACATACAGCTGACTTTACAAGTCTAAAAATAGCACATCCCTTTATTAGAAGCATGAAATTCAGAAATGAACCAAGTAGGAAACAATACTGCTGTTTCTTTGCCCTCTGTTTTCCATTTATGAATGCACTAATATGTACTTTGAAAGCAAAACTGATAAGTCTTTTAAGGTTAATAACTGCATTTTGTTCAGATTAATTGAAAGAAACAAGATGGTCCCCAAACATAAAGGAAACATATAATTAAAAAAAAAAAAAACAACCAAAAAAACAAAAGAAAAAAGGTAAAAAAAAAAAAAAAAGTCTATTCAGTGAATAAATTCTTGTAGATTTTTTTTCCTGTTGCACATTGCTGAGTAGCAATATATGGGTGTGTTTGTGCATGTTGTGAGAGACAGTGGTAGTGAGAAATAGAACAAGACAGTCTGAATGCAGCAGGGGGAAGGAGAATATGCATTGTCTGAAAGGAACCCAGAGATGAGGTTTTAGGTCAGCTTCTGCTTGAAAACTCCTTGAGGATGTGAGAAAGGAACTTGTCTCTTGTAATTTGTTTACTCCTGTTTTCAGAGAAAGAGCACTTTTTTTTATTATTTATTTTTAGTGAATTAATTTGACTGTGTCAAATAAATAAATGACTTCATCATTAACTTCTCTTAATTGCAATAGCCCAAAAAGAATCCAAAGTCTGGCTATTTTCCAGGCTGAAAATGGTAATTTTTTTTAAGTCTCTGGCAATTTTTATACTGGTAATTAGTTTATAAAATGGCTATGTTGAAATAAATTATTACAAGTTCACCCCAACACTTTTTTTGTTCCGTCCTATAGAATTGGTAAAAAAGGAAAAATAAATACAATCTTTAAGTGAAATTAGATCTATCAGAAATATATTCTTAGGAAGCCCACATGCTCATCAAGAAGGTACCAGAAGGTGATATACTGGGATTTGCCTTTTCTTCTCCCTTTACTTTTTCCCTTCATGGAGAAGGCAGCAATTCAAAGGCAAAGAGAGCCTAACATGACAGTGTGGAGTTTTCTTCTGAAACTAGATGCCCAGAGGCATTTTCCAAAGAATTCGTCAAGCTAATCAATATCAATGCTGATTAATTTTATGTACTGTAGGACCTATTCTTTCTTCTGGACACTCATCCATGCAACAGATCAGGACAACGTGATTACTATTCAGTCAGCTTTATATTTTCTGAGTCAGTGGGGAGCTGGAATTATCCAGAAAGTGGAAAAAAAAAAGTAAAAATCTGACAGCAAAGGTGTCAAAACTATACAGATAGTATCCACACATAATCAGCTGAATCTCTTAGAACTTATTCCTTCTGATCTAGCAACAGTGCTACCACCAGACCTGGCAAGAGCAGGGTAACTTGTATCTGGTCTAACCTTCTCAGGCTTTCAGCTAAGGATTAGTTCATACTGGCCAGTCAGCTCCATATAGACTTCACTGAAAGAAAATTACTTGTATTAGCTTTTAAATGGGGGGGGGGGGGGGGAAATGTATTAATAACTGGTTTTATATGAACATGTCTAAATATACGTATGTATTATTTTATGAAGCTCATTTCTTAATACACAATACTTTTCAGCTTGTCTAACATTCCCTATTTCAGTTTGTAGGAAGAACAACTGGGAAATGCATCAATTAACTAAACCAGAATATATAAGATTTAGTTGTGGATGGAAAATCTAAATTACATCTGAAATTTTGATTCAAGGTTTCAGGACATAATACTTTGAGATTCCCAGTATTATCGGTTTAGTACAATTATTAATAGACATTCACAAGAAGTGAGCAACATGGTTTTTATTCTTTAAATTTTTTCCCACTGGTTTAAAAATAAGTTACAAATCCAAAGGACACCTTTGTGCATCGGATGTGAAGGGACAAATTTACAGATTTTATAACTACTAAAGAATGTTGGGTTTTTTTGATCTCACTTATTCTTTTACATGGGTTTTTTTGAAATGGTGTAACAAACCAAAATATCATTTGTAATATGAAAAATGCTTAACTTCCTGTTTTGTGACTATAAGCACATTTGATATGCATTTTTAATACAGTTTCACTTTAGGATTTAAAGATTCCCTTTTAAAAGGTTCTAGATTACTTGCTTTCAGCTTGTTTGAAAATTTGACAAAAGAATGTTTATCAGTTTCAATAGAGATAGTGTTTTGTGTATTGTCTTAATACTTCAGTGCACTCAAGTACTTAACTAGTTTATTCACTACTTACCTAAGTCACTGGAAATAGGATAGTGCTAATAATAAAAAGGACCTTCAGCAGGAATAGTGTATCTTAGATGGCAAATGAGTGCCATTTATTTCAAGCTATAGTTCATTTGTTCAGATACATCCTTGGTTAGGAAATATTGTCCAGATTTTTGGGTAGCTTATGCAGTTTCTGATGGAGAACCGTACATGATAAAAACCTGCTATCAAGAGTAACATAAGCCAATCTGTAATCACAGCACAGCAACAAATTTCCACAGGATGAAAACACAAATTGACTTTACACCTCCTGCAGTGTTTATTCAGATACATTTTAAACTCATTCCAAGGAGGAAAGGCTTAGACTAGGACAGACTATGTTTTGTGTAACCTTTGTTAATGACATTGATTATCAAGATTGTCAAATAATTTTTTTCCACCAGATTAAATTGTATAAAATTAAAAGTTGGAGAAAACTAGATATGAAAATTAATATTTTACTTAATAATCAGAGAAACTAATGAAAGCATACAGCATTTTCCATTATTACATGATATAATTCCTGTAGTCCATTACATTGTCAGGTTGCAACATTCTCAACATTCATCCAAGTCCCTGTAATTAGTGTTTCTTTTTCATTTTCCTTGCTGACTCTCCCTCAGGGTATTTATTACCTTACTTCTCTGACATCCCTGAGCACTAGTCAAACAAGAATCATCATGTCCTAGGTTGTTTCTCAGCTACACGTGGTCTGACTGACACCAAATACTCGTAAGAAGATTAACTGCTGCTCTTTCCATGCACGCTTTCCAAAATCTTTTCCTTTACTTGCTACCTAGATGCTAATCTCAAGTAAACCTGTTGGAAATTCTTGTCTTTGAAATCTTATCTTTGACTGAAATTAGATAATGGGTTCAAGAGAGATCTGACAGTCTGATTCTGTAAGTCATCTTTCCCTGGAAAATTAGGCCAACAAAATACAAAAGGGGAACTTTAATTATTATTTTCCTAGAGCATTTAGTTTGGGGATTTTGCCTGAGCATGGAAGAGGAGCTGAGGGAGACTTGGTTTAGGATTAAGGAGAGAATGGGAAAAGCTGGCATTATAGGGGGTGTCTGGTATAGGACACTCAACTAGGAAGAACAAGTAGATAGGAACAAGACATATAGGAACAGCCTCACTTTTGAAAGTCACTTGTCATGGGGTACTTCAACCACCCTGTTATCTGTTGGAAGGACACCACATCAAGGCATAAACAATCCAGAAGGTTCCTGCAGTGTATTGGTGATAAATTCCTCCTACAAGTGATAGAGAAGCCAACAAGGATAGATGCATTTTTGGACATCATACTCACCAATGTGGGGCTTGTTGGAAATGTGAAGATCAAAGGCAGCCTTGTGTGCAGTGACCATGAGATAGTGGAGTTCAGGATCAGGTCAGAGGAGAATGAAAAGCAAGCCCACATCCCTGATATTCAGAAAAACAGATTTTGGTCTCTTAAAGATCTCTGTTCGGAAGAGTCCTGTGGGATATGTCCCTAGAGGGAAGAGGGGTCCAAGAAAGCTAGTTAATATTCAGGGATCACCTCCTCTAAACTCAGCACTCATTCACAATAAATAGGAAACTAGGTAAAAATGCCAGGAAGTCTGTGTGGATGAACAAGGACATCCTAGTCAAACTCAAATGCAAAAAGAAACCATACAGAGGGTGGAAGCAAAGATCAGTAACCTGGGAGAAAACCAGAAACATTGTCTAAGCACCCAAGGATTTTAGGAAAGCTAAAGCCAGATGGAATTTATTCTGTTCAGGGATGTCAAAGACAAGAAGAAGGGCAGAGGCAACAAAAGGAAGACTATGGAAAATGTGGGGCCATTTCTCCACGATATGCTTGATTTGGTTACACAGGATATGGAAAAGGCTAAGAGTACTGGAACTGCAGCATGGAGAAAAGGCTCAGAGGGATTGTTATTAATATGTATAAATACCTGAAGGGAGGCTGAAAAGAGGACAGAGTCATGCCTTTTCAATGGTGATCAGTAACAGGAAAGGGGCAATGGGCATAAACCAAAACACAGGAGGTTCCTTCCGAACATCAGGAAACTTTTTTTTTTTTTTTTTTTTTTTTTTTTTTTTTTTTTTTTTTTTTGCTTTGAAGGTGACTGAGTGCAGGAATAGGTTTCCCAGGGACATTGTGGAGTTTCCATTCTTGAAGATATTCAAAAGCCATCTGGACACTATCCTGGACAACTGGCTTTTAATGGACTTACTTGTGCAGTGTATTTGGATAAGATGACCTCCAGAAGTCTCTTCCAACCTCAATCCCTTTGTGACTCTGTGACTTGAACGAAATCTATTAATTCAGAATAAAAGTGAGGGTGTCTTGAGAAAGAAAAGCTTCACAAGGTTTGGGAATAGAAAGTTTAGAATGCTTTGTTTGTCTAAGAAATTATTTCCAAGTACTCAAATCTGCAGTAACATTATCTAGAAACTACTGTAATTTTTAAAGAAAATATAACTGAGTCATCCTAAAGGTTGGCACATTTCACTGAAAAGTCACAGACATACCAGAGGCAGTTCTACAGCCTTCCCATACTGTGAAAATGGTGACAACCTGCAGGCAGTTAACACTTACTAGAATTACTTCAGTTGTCAGTATTATGTAGAAAGTCACGTATCAGAGTTCAATGATATTCACCAGATCTTTAGGTATAACTTTAAAATTGCCTGTTAAAACTCAGAATTTAAAAAATGCTACTATCTATTCAAGCATCAAGATCATTTTAAAATCACTCGAGACCCTTGGAATATATATAATACAGCTTAAACTAGAAAGTAGCTTAACTTGAGCTCTAATTTCCAATTTAGCTAATAACATATTCCCTTCTGGTGATATTTATTTTTATTTCTTCTAGACTAAGCATTTTCTTTAAAAAATTGATAAAAGACAATGCATGAAAAATTTACATTTTATTAGAGAAAATGGATATTGATTAAAAAAAAATGGAACTATGCTCTTACAAAGGAGATAAAAATTAAAGAAATGCATTTTAATTCATGTCAATAGCAGTAAATCTATGTCCTTTAAAAGAATGTAAATAAAAGTTAAGGTCAAAGTGTAATGGCTAAGTTTAATTTTCCATAAATTTAGATTCATATAGATAATTTAGACATCCACATCATTCCTGGCACCATTTATTACAACTGAAGGAACTTCTGCGGTGTAATTTATTTATTCTTAAATTGGATATTTGCTACTTCTCTCAAAGTTCTTTTTTTATCTCTATTCAATTGAAAACAAGTTTAAAATGAGTATCAGAAGTATATGTCTACATTACACATATCTGATCAAATGAGATTAATCCGCTATGATCATTTTAGTTCTGTTCTTCACTATGAAGTCTGGATTTCAAGATCTAGTGGGGCTGTAGAAATGGCCTTCAATAAGGCCTCTAGTCAAGGACCCTCTAAAGTTAAACAGGTCAGATACTCAGAGACTCTCCACATAAACCTGTACAGTGGATGAGTGAAAATTTCCAAGTGCAAGATCAAGTCTCATCTCTTTCTTAATTGGACCTCTCAACTGTTTACTAGGACAAAGAGGACTAAAGAAGGTTAAGTTTCCTTTCTAACATCTCATTATTGCATGAAAAACTTCAGGAACAGGAGTCAATACCAGTCACATCATTATGATTGTGACATTGAATCACATGGATTAATAAATACCTAAAGGTTCTTGCCCATTTATTCTTGTGGTCAAAATACAACTAAAAGATAATGATGGTTTTGAGCAGAATTCAGTCCTTTGTAAGAATAGTCACATTTCCTGTAATACGCAGTTCACCCAGCAAATTCTAATTATGAAGATAGACCTTACCAAGCATTGTGTTTCATTATTCTAGTTCTTAATTGCAAGTTAAATATCTATTTAAAGCTGTTGTGACTCTTTGTATTTATCATCAAATAACTATCCCCACTAATATGTGAACTACACTGCAAGCTCCAAATTGACAAGACTTACGTGAATTTTTGAATTGTAAATTATCTGAAGAATTGTGTCATTTAACAGATTGTGTCATAAAATGTGTCCATATTTGTGGGTTCTATTATACTTTCTGAAGATGCATTTATGGCTCAAAAGACTGAAGGCAAGATGGTAAGAAAGAGGTGTCCTGCCAAATGAAGTTTTTGTAAGAATGATGATTGAGTAAAGGCCTCAGCATGGTGTTTCTTCAGTTGTAACTTTCTGCAATGCAAAATTTTTCAGTGAGCTCTGTATGTACATACATGTAAAAAGACTTCAGTCTGTGCCTAGTCCCATGGATTTAAACAATTATCATTAAAATACCATGATCCTCAGATCACACAAATGTACCACATAGTTGGTTAGAATAAACAAGAACAACATACATTTGAAATTAGGTTTTTAATTCAGTTTTAATAAATGACACAAACATTCATAATCCACAATATTTCTTTACATGTATATGGTATGGTATTCTAATATTTAGCACTGTATTTTTTAACAAACTACATACTTGGCTTATTATACTATACTCAGTAGAACCTTATGAAGCATTGTATACAGTTAAAAATATGACTTCCAGTTAGTCAGCCATAGTATGGTAAGAACAGACAAAGCATTATAAGAAGTTCCTGTCTTCAGGTAAAAAAGTCAAACAAATAAAGAATACTAATTCTTCATTCAAAACATTTTTTCTCAGTTTATTCTTTAATTTCTTTGCCTGTTACTTCTGATTTTGAGTATGCTCATGAGTTTAGGAGTCATTGTTTTCAACTGCCTTCTCATCAGCTGTAAGAAAGATGCTAAACAACTTCTGACCTTGATATGCTCTGTTTGATTGATATGTCACTTGCTCAGCATTTCATTTCAGAAGAATCTAAGCTTCTCCCCCTGACTTTGATTTCCAAGATAACCTTTTAAATAGTCATAATGGAAAACACTGCTGCTTTGCTTTTCTGATACTATAAATATTTAAACTGAGAGCTATAGGAGTTTAAGAGTGCAGGTTGTGGAATATTATGGTATGTCTGTCTCAGAATTAAATGCTTTCAGATTCTTCACTGTTAGAATAATATCTGTAAAATTTTGTGTTCCAATGTCTACTGAAGACAACTTCATGTCTTCACTGGGAGCTTTATTAGAACTGAGAAAAAAACATACAATTGCAATGTAGTCAGAAATTGTAAAGTTTAAAAACTAAGGATTCCTTTACAAAGTAAATTGGATTACGAGTTCACAGATGCTACAATGCAGTCTTTACCTGCAACACTTTACTATTTTTCTCAGAAGTAAATTTCGATGTTCTTACCCTAAAGTAAAGAAATAATAATACTTCGGAATCAATGCTATCATTAGAAGCATATATATTTAGATTTTTAAGATAACAAACCCACATACTTTCTTTTAGCTTAATCCTCTAAAACTGGTGATTTTTTTTTTTTTTCAGAATATTTCTAAACTTTATAGTCTAGAAATAGGATATTATATGTAAAACCACAAACTCAGTGTTAAATATTGTTAAAGTAATAAGCAAGAAGAAATATGTCTTTGTAAATGTGCAAAAAATGTAATAAAAATTAATTATAATCACCAGAGAAAAATCTCAGTGTGTATGGGCCTCCAGCTGTTAGTAGTAATGATTAAAAGATACACCACCTCGTCATTACTGCTTCTAGTATTTTACATTCGATTATAAGGAATGCTTAGAAATGTTGGTGTATATGTCTTACCTAAACTACAGAATTTCTAAGCAGATGATGAAATTTTCTAAGAAACAGGAAAATGTACACTAGACAGAATCTTCCATAGTACATTTTTCTGCTCATCCCTAATCAGAGCTGCTATGAACAAGAAACCTGACTGTGTCATTTTCATATAAAGTCTTTTGAGAATTAATGTCTCTTGAATATATTCCTAAGTCTTAAGAATAAATTATTTCATCCCAGAGCCAGACAAATCTATGTTCTGCCAGTGAAAAAACTGCAAACTAATTTGGACACAGTGAAACAGCCAAAGAGAATAGCTATATGTCTGTCCAGAATATCAATCATAATTTATATTTTCATGTCAGGAAACATGAACAGTGACAGAGGAGTGAAAACAGAGTTCCATTAGGAATGTGTTTTCAAACACTTATGCCAACAGAAATTACCTGATCAGTATAAATATTTATTTCTTCTCCTAAGCCAGTAGCCAAATTTTGTCTGGACTTTGATACCATAAAGAAAGTATGATTAATCTCAGAATAGTCTAACAATAATTTCAAGAATATATAATGCTTTTATATTTTAGTTATATAATCTCTAGATCCTGGATTATAATTATTTTGATACTACTTTTTCTTTAAGTGATCATTCAAATCTACTCCTACTATCTCTAGCTAAAATCTGCAGGGCACTGGATAGGTCTCATAGGATATTAACTGTAAAGAATCCCCAGAAACTGTTACGATAAAGTGCAGCAGGTAAAGATACACATCATACTGTTTAACTTTATGTACTTCTTTTGACTGCAGACAATCCAGATTTCTAAATAGAATGCATCTTCACTTCTTACTGCTTTACCACCATATATATTTGCAACTGTAAAACACAGATTTGTTAATGGGATCCAGATATTTTGCTATCCCAGAAATCATCTTGATCCTAGAAGGGAAACTGTAAAAGGGGAAAATAGTTTCTGTGCTGAGAAATTAATTACAGCAATAAAATGAAAATTACATTCAAGGCCTATAGATTATTAACTGAATGATTAGCACTATTATCTTCAGCAGCAACTCTAGTAACTCAAAAGCACCTTCAAACACTGATTGAAACATAGAAAGAGTGTACCCAGAGGAGCATCTTTGATGACACATATCTGAGGAGGCCCAATGGATCAGCACAACTGGCAACAAGCTCTAGGTACTAAGATATGACACCATATCATACTTTCACTCTATATCCAAAATCTTACTTTTCATCACCTTCAGTCCTACTATTTCAGTACTTACATTATGACAAAGTTCTTTCCTATACTTTCCTAGCCTCTAGGCATTTCTACCTCAAGCACTGTAGAGAATGGATTCCTAAAAGTCTCTATAGAGTCACTTAAGAGTGCAGTATAAGCCTATATGAGGCACATAAACACAGCTCAACTTGGGTAATTACTGATCTCAGTACTTTCTTGCCCTAGTCATTGGCTTTCTCTTTCTCACCTAAGGCCCAGAATAGCCTACTTGAGCAGAAGTGCTGGTGCTGGAACACCTGGTCCTGTATGTAGTTTGTGACTGCTGTGTAAAGACACTTGGGTAAGACTTCTTACATTGATGTTTCAAATTGGCTGGCTACTAGGAAATGGATAATAACACAATGAGTGATAAGGAAAAGATTTTGAACGCTAATGGATGAAGGCGAGAGGAGCAGGCAAGAATCATTGCTGACTGACACACTCCTGGCTGACATTGCTCACCTGCTGCTTGGTGGGTAGAGTACAAAGGTAGTTATTGCTCCCTTCATCTCCCCATGCCTCTTAGACATGCAAGCTCCATGGAAAGGACCTCTGGTGGAGCCTATATCTATACAATCTCTTTCAAATAAAAAGAAATCCTTGAAGCTTACAGATAAAATTCACTCAATTTAGAAGAAGCAAAGTTCAAAAATTCAGTGTGGGTAGTCTGTCCTGGTCTCCAGAGGACACAGACTTAAAAAAACTAGAGAAAGATAAAGAAAGAAAAAGTAATCGACCTGAACAGGAGAGAGTAAGAGCAGAGGGAATGGAGATAAGGTCCTTGAAGATACTATTTCCAAGCTAAGAAAAGATAAAAGGAAGGGTTGACTTTAAAGCAGACTTACTGAAGAAATTAAGTGATACTATAAATGTGAATAGGAGTGAGGCACTATGAGAGTATTGGCATGTATAAAGTGTGAGCTAGAGAGAAGGGGTTCAATGTCTTCAAATAAATTTCACCAGGTCAAAAAAAAGCCATATGAAGAAAAAAAAATAGCTCTGGGAAAAAGAAAAAAAAAACAACTAACCAACCAACCAACCAAAAAAAAAAAAACCCAAACAAAACCAAAACCAAAACCAATAACTCAATATCTACAGGCAGTGGCCTAAAACATCCTTGACTAAAAGGCTACTCACAATAAAAGATGCTGCTCCATCAGATATTAACAACTCTTAGTTTGAAAAATTATCAGTATGTTAATGCTTATGTCATGTTTCTGTTGGGGTTTGATTATCACTGTAAAGTTCCAGATCTAGCCTCTTGAGGGGAATGACTGACCAGCCATCAACAGTATTCTGCAGAGCTCAATCCTAGGTCCAGTTCTGTTCAATATAGTTATCAATGATCTAGATGCAGCAGTCGAATGCACCATTAACATGTTCGCTGACAATACCAATCTGAGAGGTGCTGTTGACTCTCTTGAGGGACGAGAAGCCTTACAGAGGGACCTACATAGATTGGAGCATTAGGCAATGATTATCAGGATGAAATTTAATAAGTCCAAGTGCTGGATTCTGCACCTGAGAAGGAGTAATGCTGGGCACAAATATGAACTGGGAGAAGAGTGGCTGGAGGTCAGTCCTGCAGAAAGGGATCTCGGGGTACTGGTCAACAGCAGGCTCAGTGTGAGTCAGCAGTGAGCCCTGGCAGCCAAGAGGGCAAACAGCATCCTGGGGGTGCACCAAACACAGCATAACCAGTCGGTGAAAAGATATGATTGCCCTGCTCAATTCAGCATTGGTGTGGCTTCACCTTGAGTACTGTATGCCATTCTGGGACCCACAAGTTAAGAAGGAGTTTAAGGTCCTTGAATGTGTCTAGAGGACAGCAAAACTTGTGAAAGGGTTGGAAGGCATGTCCTGTGAGGAGATATAGGGGCTAAAGAGTCTGGGTTTGTCTAGTTTGAGACTGCGGGGTGACCTCATTGTTCTCTACAGCTTCCTGAGGAGGGGAATTGGAGAGGAAAGTGATGATCTCTTCTCCCTGGTATCCATTCTCCTCTTTGCCCAGATACTCAGTGACCAAGACAAATCAGACTGAATCAAAAAGAGTAAAGAGAGTGAAAAGAAGAAGTGCAGGTAATAAAATAACAATATGCATATAAAATATACATTTAGCAAACTATATGGCAATCTGCAATAGGTCTATTACATCCCTTTTCCTCATTATGTGAAGAGAATGAGAGTCTTTTTATTTCCTTGGTGAAGAATACCATAATAGATAATTACAATACTCTTCCTTTGATGCCACTCTGTTCAGAGTTTCCTGACCCAACCATAGTACTCATTTCTGAGTTTCTACCACTTATGACGTGAAAAAAACAAACAAAAAAAAAGTATCCATTTTTCTCTAATACCTTCTTTCTACATAAACTGCTTTTCTTCCTTAATCAACTCATTCACCCCCTTTCCTTTTATCCATTCTTAGCAGTTGAGAAAGGAACTTCCAGGGCACATGTCATCTCATAATGTGATATATGTAACCATGAACAGTCAAATGAGCTGCACTTGAAAATAGCCTGTTTAGCTTGTAGATAATGAACTGAGTTCAGGCTGACCAGATTTTTCTGTAGCTGATGCAGTTTGTATCAGTTAAGCATTGTCACTTTCATGCTGTGGAGTGACAAACTGATATCCAGATCTGGTTTTACAGTAGTTGATAGTAGTCGGAATTAAAGGGACAAGAGGCTGAAATGAGTGGTTTTCTGAGGTTTGCAATTTTATGTAAAGGCACTCAAGTGTTTTTGTATAATAGCTCTCATTGCTTAAAATCTATAAGCACTTCTAAATGTCTTAGGTTCTGCCACCATTATGTTGCTGCATATAAGCAAAGCAAGAAATGAAGCATCAAACAAAGATATTACTTAATTTTGATGAGTCAAGTAATCTTTAAAAAAGTCTATTCATCATAAACAGGGATTTGTGAATCCAATTAAAAAACAAAACCAAAAGCCAAACAAACAAGCAAAAACCAAACACACACACACAAAAAAACCCAAACCAAACAAAATCAGAAAAAAACCACAACCAACCAAAAAACAAAAACCCCAAACCAAAACAGAAAAACAAAACCCCTAAACCTCAGAACAAAAACAGCCCCCAAAAAATCCAAACTAAGCTAAACCAAACCACCCAGGAAACTAATCCAGGCCACACCTTACCTCAGTCATCATAGTCAGTCAAGAAAGGTTTTTAATTACAACAGTATTAATAATTTAAAAGTATTAATAATAATTGAAAGCATTTCAACAGATCAGTTTTCCTTAGGAGAGTATTTTTCCTATTTTTTTCTTCTTTAGTGCAAATCAAACAGTATTTTGCCACACAGCTCCCCCACATCAAGCTATAACAATGTTTTAAGATTGAGTATTGTACTATCTTTATAACATGTCAGTCTCTGACGAACTCTCACTAATATATACAAATAACTGTGCATTAGCTCTGATAATGGTGGAAGTCCTTTCACCTTGACAGGAATCTTCAGTGCTCTGCTGATCAGCTGTTGTCATGCCTCAGTACACACCTAGTTGAACTTGTTAGGGTTTTTTTTTTCCCTCCCTCCTG
Organism: Megaceryle torquata; assembly: GCA_024611175.1. Classification (NCBI taxonomy): domain Eukaryota; kingdom Metazoa; phylum Chordata; class Aves; order Coraciiformes; family Cerylidae; genus Megaceryle; species Megaceryle torquata. The sequence goes on along the minus strand of JANIJG010001539.1, from coordinate 4,498 downwards.
CCTCTCTCTCTATTAAGTGCTAAAGTACTCTAAACTTCCTATCACAATATTAAGTAAGCAGATTCAGTTGTGCCAAGATTGTCAGGTGCTTTTCTGAATACAGCCTTCCTTAGCTTAATTTTCTTCATCTGCACCTTGTCAGTCCTTTCCAATAAAATTGACAGCACCATGGAAACTGTGTGAATGGCTAGAAACAGAGGAACAAAAGATAGGTAAATTGGAGGAAAAAGAGATACACAGTTAGATGTAGATAAATATAAATGCAAAGTGTTTTTCATGAATTGCTATTTACATTAAAGTGACAAGTCCCAAGTTCCAGAAGGATCCCTCATGGTAGTTTCTTCTATTACAGAAAATAGATTTCTTCCTGTCATGATGAGGGATACCTTTATGACCAAGTAATGTCTGAATTACTCTGTTAAAAGGGCTCCATTACATATAGAGAAACAGAAAAAGCTTTGGATTCTGAAATGTTTGAAGTACTTAAAGTCAGATGGGATGAGCATAAACTTTGATTAAGGTAATCCAACAGGGAGTTAATCAAGTTTGGGAACTGAGATCAGATTTTGCAATCTTAGTCAACATGTGATCCTTGCTTTTCTGAGTTCTGCATTAATAAACTGTTATATCACAAAAGATTCCCTTGAAATTTTAATTCAAAATCAAAGGAGTTTCCAGGGTCATTGAGAATAGGTTGCTTACTACCTCATATTAATTTTCAGAGATTCAGAAAATTAAATTTCAAACCAAGGCTTCTCTTTTCAACCTTGTTTATCTAACAGGAACACTTTTTCAGGATCTCATTTTTCTGCTGATTGGAATCCTTCCTAAATTTTCAGCCTAAACTCATTTGAAGATGTTTTATACCTGTTTACTTTTTTTGCTGGCATTGGACTTGAGCTTAATGATTAATTTTGCCTTTCTGAAGTGTTTAGGTTGTTTATATTAAATTGTCTTTATTTGTATCTGCATCTTCCCTCTATGTCTGTTCAAACTGAAATTTATTCTAGTTAAACAAAGGTATTGAAAGCAAAGTATATATAAGTTTCTCTCAGGGCTTTATAGACTGAAATTTATACTTTTGCTATGTATACTTTCAGTGACATATTGTAGGTCTTCACTTTACTTCGACATATACCCTTCCTGTAATTAATTAGACATCCATGAACCTTCCTGTTCCTCTGTTAGTTCTGATGAGTAAGATTCTAGATCATGAAGGATATTCTTGCTCTTATCCTCCAGTTACATTATATTATGCTTGTTGTCATTAAATTATTTTGTTTCTCTTAATCAGAAACTCATCCAGAGGCATAATTTACATCCTAAAGAAATTACACAGATGTTTTCATAGCTTGTTCAGATGCCACATTCAGTCAAACCCAAAGACTTTTTTTTGCCATTTAAATCATAAAGTGATATACCACAACAAATCATGCAGATCTTTCATCATGGGAAAAAAACCAAAAACAAAAACAAACAAAAAAAACCAAACTCAAAAAAAAAACCAAAAAAACACAAACAAAAAAAACCCCAACCCAAAACATTCTGGTAGGTATTAGATAATTTATTTCTTCATGTTTAACTTTGTACTAACAAGTATTGTAATTTCAAAGATATATTAGCCCGACTATCAATATTTGATATAATTACATAATTTGAGCACAGAACATCCAAGATAGACAAGTTCTAAACTGACAATGCAAAAGTTTGGTTCTGATCCAGCTCATGAAACTGATTTTTCACTTTATATGGTACCACTTTTGACTGCATAAAGATGTGTCTATTTATGCTGTTAGATATTAGCCAATGGCATATTTAGAATTCAAAAGGGACATCTTTCATTAGATCAGGTTGCTCAAAGGCCTGTCCAACCTGACATTGAACATATCCAACAATGAAGCATTCACCTCTGAGAAACCTGTTCCAGTGTCTCACCACTCCAATATTAAAAAAAATTCTTCCTTAGTTACAATATGTCTACCTTCTTTCAGTTTAAAAGCATTGCCCCTTGTCCTGTCACTTCAGGCCCTATTAAAAAGATCTGTCCTCATCTTTCTAATAAACCCTCTTTAAGTACTGAAAGGTTGCAATAAGGTCTTCTTTGCTCCAGGCTGAAAAACCCCAGTACTCTCAGCCTTTCTTCACAGGAGATATGTTCCAGCCCTCTGATCATTTTTTTGGACATCCTCTGCACCCACTGAAGTCTTTCTTGTGCTGTAGACCCCAGAGCTGGATGCAGGACTCCAGGTGGAATCTCAGTAGAGCATAGTGGAGAGACAGAGTCTTCTCCCATGACCTGCTGGCCATGTTGCTTTTTATTCAGTCAGGTATACAATTAGCTTTCTTGGCTGGCCAGTGTCCAATTTTTTATCCACCGTATCCCCGTGTCATTCTCCAAAGGGCTGCTCTCAGTCCATTCATCCCCCCAGTCCGTAATGATATGGAGCAGAACGGAATATGAATGGAGTGGATTATCTTGAATGCCATTACAAGCCATATAGAGGACAACTAGAGGATCAGGCCCAGTCAGCATGGGTTTATGAAAGTCAGGTCCTGCCTGATGAACCTGATCTCCTTCTATTACAAGATGACCCAACTATTGGGCAAGGGAAAGACTGTGAATATTGTCTACCTAGACTTTCAAAAAGTATTTACCACTGTTTCCATAGAATTCTCATGAAAAAAACTGTCTGATCATGCCCTGGATGACCATACAATCTGCTGGATCAAGCACTGGCTGGATAAATGGGCCCAAAGAGTGGTGGTTAATGGAGTTAAATCCAGCTGGAGTCCAGTCACAAGCAGTGTTCCTCAGGGCTTAGTGTTGAGACCATTTCTGTTTAACAGCTTTATTGATGATCTTGATAAGGACATAGAGTGTGTCATCAGTAAGTTTGCAGATGACACCAAGTTAGGCGGGAGTGTCGATCTGCATTAGGATAGGGAGGGTCTACAGAGACACTTGGATAGATTGTATCAATGGGCCAATGTTAACAGTATGAGCTTCAACAAGGCCAAGTGCCGGGTCCTCCTGCACTTGGGCCACAATGACCCCATTCAATGCTACAGGCTTGGGAAAGTGTGGCTGGAAAACTGTCTGGTAGAAAAAGACCTGGGGGTTCTAATTGACAAGCAGATGAATATAAGCCATCAATGTGCCCAGGTGGCCAAGAAAGCCAATGGCATCCTGGCTTGTATTAGAAGCAGTGTAAGCAGCAGAAGTAGGGAGGTGATTGTCCCCTTATACTCAGCACTGGTGAGGCCACACCTTGAGTATTGTGTCCAGTTTTGGGCACCTCAATACAAAAGAGATATCAAGGTACTGGAGCGAGTGCAGAGGAGGAGCAAGGAAGCTGATGAAGGGCCTGGAGAATAAATCTTATGAAGAACGACTGAAGGAGTTGGGACTGTTTAGTTTGAAGAAGAGGAGGCTAAGGGGAGACCTCATCGCTCTCTACAACTACCTGAAAGGACATTGTAGAGATGTTGGTGCTGGTCTCTTCTCACAGGTAATAAGCCATAGAACAAGAGGGAATGGATTCAAGCTGCAACAGGGTAGGTTTAGACTGGACATTAGGGAAAAAATTTTCACAGAACGAATAGTCAGACACTGGAATAGGCTGCCCAGGGAGGTGGTTGAGTCACCATCCCTGGATGTGTTTAAGGGTTATTTAGATGTGATTTTGAGGGACATAGTTTAGGGGTGAACTTAGTAGAGTAGGGTTAATGGTTGGACTTGATTATCCCAAGGGTCTTTTCCAACCTGAATGATACTATGATGTTGGGGATTGCTCTCACCCACGTATAGGACCTTGCACCACTGGTAGTAAATTCCATTTCTGTACATCATGGTGTAATTTATGAATTTACTTAGGGGTGTTTTAAGCCAAAAGACAAAATATGTATGAAATAGAAAGACAAATGTAAAGTAGTGATCTCTGGTCATGGTGGTGTTAAAATTACAATATAGATGAACTGCAGCAACTAAAATAGCTAAGGCAGCAAAACAGGCAAGAACAAGCCCTGTACAACTCATTCAACAGCATCTTATATAACAACTTGGACATGGTCACTCTTGGATATTTAACACTAACACATTTCTCTGTTACGATCACTGTCAAAACTAATGAGAACTGTTCAATTATATATTGAAGAAAAATAGATTTTCAAATTATTTTAATTTTTAAAGAACATTTAAATCTAACTTACTAGTAAAAGGAAAGGAGTGCTCAAGTTGTATTGTATTAAAATTACATTAATTCTGTCTCCCAAACAGCTGCCATGAAAGTATCAACAAAGTATTGAGGGGAAGGGAAAGAGAACAGAGAAAGGAAAAAAAAAAAAAAAAATTTGCATTCTGAAATGAAGTTTTACTTAAATATTTTAATACCACCAAAATGTTACTTCTCTTTCTCTCTTGTAAATCAGTAATATGTATGCAAAATACATGCTTTTCTGATTTTAATTTGATTACTAGAATAAAATTTATTTTAACTCT
>JANIJG010001538.1:14851-55314 GCA_024611175.1 Megaceryle torquata | reverse complement strand
GAGTTACTACCAAGGATTGGTGTGCAGACCAAGGCCACTGCTGGATCTTGTGAACCACACTGGGGGGTGCAGGAAAGTGAAAGGTGGCACCTGCAGGGAGGAGCTGACAGGGCAGGTGACCCCAAACTGACCAGCAAGGTATTCCAGCCCATATACATCATACTGGGTATAAAGCAGAGGGATCTGGAGACCAGTGGTAGGATTTGTATTGTCTTCTGATATTTCATGCTGGACTAATAGACATTTATTATGTTACCTGAAAACCACATAGCTTGTTGATGTCATATTCCAGCTATCAGACATAACTTTAAATAGTTCAAAGCATAAGGCATAAATATGTTGTTAGCAACAATTCTGAATATTTTCAGATAAAAAGATTAATAGCAGCATTTAATTTGGACAGCAAAAAGATTGCTTATAAAAATAAAACAAAATAAAGACTAGTATAGAAGTTGCATGATTTCAAGTTTTTCTGAAATTTGCATTCAACTTGTAACACATGAAATTTTTCTGCATCAAAATCCAAGCAGATTAAATTAAAGAGAAAGTGTGAGGTCTTACACCATTATCATAGGTTGTCTTTCTTTTAGTTTTACCTTATAGCAAGAACTATCTTGATTTGTGTATGTGAGAGTTAGTAGATACAAACTGTATTCAGTTTTAAGAGTCTGCAGCTAACTGTCTTCTACTGAATTCAGTTTTTTTAGAGTTAGTGAGTTTCAGACCCATGTTTAGATACATGAATTGTGAAGATGTACACATTTAAACTTGGAAATAGAAAGGTTTTTCATAGACATTGACTATAAAAGATGTGATGTTACTATTGTGTTGATCTGATTTCCCAATGCCTTATTGAAAGATTAGTAACAGCAAAGCATGAGAGGGTCTACCCTTGAATAGCATGACCAGTTATTACCTACAATGGGGCTGAACTATCACTTTTACTTTTTACCTCAAGTAACTAATTTTTCTGCTTTTGTCGTCAGTTGACAAATGCTGCTGACAGCTTGAGGTCCAGCCCAAGCATATTGGGGCCCCAAGAAGGAACACAGTAATTTCTAGTTCAGTTCCCTGTGATGTCAACAAACTCGAGAACAACACATTGCCAACAGATCAGGAAGAGTAGGGGAGAGCTAAGTACATTGCTGAAGGTGATATTTTTCCCTTTGTGTCAGGGCCTCCTCAAGCACACTTCCCTGTCCTGGGGTCTCTGCCTGACAAGGCCACGCAACTGGTGGCAGGAGGGAGACCTATTCTAGACAGCAGTGGGGCTACCCTACTCACCTTGCTTGCACCCTGACACTTTGCTGTGCCAATAGTAAGCAAATTACTTTTACCAATGCAGGACAGACTTAAGTGTTATAGACACAGAAAACTTGAAAGCAGATATTCTTTAAAATGTAAGCCTATGCAGCTATACTCAAAAAATATTCCCTGTAGTCTGGGGGGGTGGGGTATGGAACACACACAAACTTAATACACTGATCTCTGTATCATAACTAATATCAAAAGTGATAATATGAAAGAGCAAGAATTTTAAAACCAGTTTTGCAGGAAATGTTTTCTATTAAAAGTTAAGAATATGGTTAATTGCTGAAAAAGTACCTGCAGAAATATTTTATGGTGAGACATTCATATATGCTTTGTGTACATATATACTATTGAAGGAAAAAAAAAATAATATACTTGCCACATTTGTCATATGGAAAAGTGACCTCAATAAAAAAAAAAATAACTTTCAGGAGCACACCTTTTATTTAAAAAAAAAAATAAAAATCCTTGTAAAATTTGCATGAATTCAAGCAAGACTGAGTCATAATTGCTGTGGAAATACTTTTAAGAAAGTTTTGTGATAGATCCAGCTAGGACTTATCAACTGTCATGTAATCATTGGAAGAAACTAATCCAAAAAGGCATGAATCTGAAATTTCCCAAAGGGCTGAAATGTTGAATTGAAGGACTGGAAATAAAGAGTTTGTTTAAAATGGAACATTTTGCTGCTGGCGGCTGTTTTAAGTGAGTTTGGCTGGTTATTCAGATGAGACAAAGATTACTGGAGGAAAACTGTCATATAGAAATGGTGACAAAAAATAAATATCTATCTTGTATTGAATTATGAAGTTCACCAAGAAAAGTGAAAGGATATCATGAAAGTGAAGAGTTCTAAGTATGTAATATCTTTGTGCTGCTAGTTTGAGTTTGTGTTGTTTTAGCTTTTTTGTTTGGTGTTTCCTTAAGTACTTTGCATGCTTCCCAACAATGAAGATTAAATTATCAACAGGCAAAAAGTGCAGGAGGAATGTAACTGAGGCGTTTTGTAGGGTGTTATGGTGACCCCTTAGACTTATAACAGATGCTCTCTGTTAACCCCCCTCCCTCCCCAAAGGGGAAGAGAAAAGGAATAAGGGAGAGAGACTTAGCCATTAGAAAAGGAAACTGGAACAGCTTTAATGAAAATGGAAATGGTAATAATAAAAGTAGAATATTTACAAATATATACAGAACCAGTATTGAACCCAAGACCCTGATGGTAATTATGTCACCGTCACCACTGATGCTGTGGAGCAGGCACGGGGGGAGTCCCAGACTAGGCCCTGCAACAGACAGGAGCTGTGTTCAGGAGCTGGATTCTGGTACTGGATTCAAGAACACAACAATTAGGATCGAATGCAGAACAGACAGAGTCCTTCTTGGATGCTCTGAGAAAGGAACTGGAAGAGGACCTGATGAGTAAAGCTGGCAAGGCAGTCCCGACGGGAAGAAGAACCAGAGACCCTCTAAATCTCTCTGCTTTATACCCAATATGATGTATAGAGGATGGAATCCCTTGCTGGTCAGTTTGGGGTCACCTGCCCTGTCAGCTCCTCCCTGTAGGTGCTGCCTTTCGCTTTCCTGCACCCCCCAGTGTGGTTCACAAGATCCAGCAGTGGCCTTGGTCTGCACACCAGTCCTTGGTAGTAACTCTAAACACGGGTTGTTATCACTGCCAGCAGCAGACACTGCCTGGGAAAACAGGCTGCTAACTTCAGACAGTGCAGTGAGTTAGAAGAACTGAACTGAAAAGTAAAATCACTGAACAGAATTAGTTCCGTTCCCACTCAAATCAGGACAAAGGGAAATGTAAAACAAAGGCAGTAAATATTGTTGAATATAACATGTAAATTTTGAGGTAAGAGCTGAAGATTTACTTAAGTTTAAGGAATAAATGCTGTTGAAGGAGGTGATACAGTGACAATTTCAGAGTGCTTAAAATGTTAACTACAGAGAACTAACTGCTAGGGGACTGCCTTCCATCATGAAGTCAGTCTTGCACAGAGTTCCTTCCAAATTTGGTGTGTTCTGTTTATGGTCAGTGAAACAGCATTGATACATCAATCTAGTATTAGATTTCCTAATAAAAAATGCATTCAGAATCAGCTCTTGATGCAAAATGACAGCTGAAAGCATTATCTTGAAGCTTTTGATTATTAATAGAGAATTTACATATTAATATTCTATGCTGACAAAATTATTACTTTGGGAGAGCTTCTAGCAGATACAATTTGAAATCACTGTGAAATCATAGTGCAGAAATTACCCTTCTAAATCAAAGATGTTGATGTGAAGGAGGGCATCAGTTTAAATCCCTTTGCTGGAGAATACTACCTTGAGAAAACACTCTCAACAGAAATTCAGAAACATTTATTCACATTTGCTGCACGTTTGATATAATACAAGTTGTGTGGTCTGTATAATTCTCAGTTCATTTATGCAGCAGTTACTGCTTTCAAAGGACTATGCTGTTGGGACAAAATTGCTTTAATTTCCTAGCTAAATTTAAATCTTTTGCAAAGCAAACTGTTTTGTTTGTCTTTTTGAGGAGTGTAATAGTGCAAGGAATATGTATATTTTCTTAAGTCATACTAACATGTTGATGTTCTTGCATGGAAATCAGCACACTAATATTTTGGGGTGTCTTTTGCTCAGTAAACCCTGTTTCTAAGCTTCCAATAACAATTTTTTCCTCTTCAAAAGATCCTGCTTTCTCTTGAACTTCTAGTAGCTATTTCATAGGGCAGTTTGGACAGCAGAAGTAATTTCATTACCTAATTCACTTCTTGACACTTTGTGTGAATCTATGTTAAATGTAATATTTCCCCCCTCCCTGCCAGCTTTGGGAAAAGCTGAGTGTATCCGTCTTTTCTACCAACTGACTGCCTGGCACCATCATTTGATGATGTCACTCACAATGATAATTTTCCTTTATTGCTTCTGCTGCAGTGCTTTTGGCTTCTTGACTTTCATACCTAGAAGTATGCCCAAGAGCTTATATGGTTTACACTGCTGTGGTGGTTTGATTCTGGCTGGATGCCAGGTGCCCACCAAGCTGCTCTATCATTTCCCACCCCCGTCCCCCATCTCCTCTCATTGGGATCAGGGGGAAGAAAATAAGATGAAACTTATGGACTAAGACAAAGGCAGTTTAATGAAGAAGCAAAGCAATGCTGCACATGGAAGCAAAATAAAACAAAAATTTAGTCTCTACTTCCCATCCACAGGCTAGGTCTGGCCCTTTCTGGGAAGCAGGGCTCCAACCGCTTAGTAGTCGCTGTGGAGGACAATCTGATTTCCTTCCCCCTGCCTTTTATAGTTCAGCTGATGTCATAGGGTATGGAATAGCCCTTTGGTCAATTTGGGTCAGCTGTCCCAGTTGTGTTCCCTCCCCTCTTGTCCACCTCATCCCACTGCAGCAAGAATGTTGAAAAACAGCCTTGGTGCTGTGTGAGCCCTGCCCGGCAGCAGCCACAACATGGGTGTGTTACCAGCACCTTTCCAGATCTCAATGCAAAGGACAGCACTGAGGGGGCTGCTATGGGGAAAATTAACTCCAGCTCAGTCAGACCCAATACAACTGCTATAGTTGCTATTCCAAGGACAAAAGGAACCCTATCTGCATTCATATCTTGCAGGTCTTCTCTAGCATTTGGCGGAGAATCTCCATTAATAATGCTCTTTATTGGCCTTCAGTAATCCATATTCTTCTAGCACAGGAAACAAAACAAGACACCTGAAGATGCCATGTGAATACTTGCTTGATGTTACTTTATCTTACAGGTTATTTTCTATTTCTGTCAGTGCTTTCTTGCTGCTGCAAAGTATCCTCAGTAGTGGATCCTTTATCTTACAGTGAAATTGATTTGTGAAAATTAGTTTTAGGAAGCGTGTTTTTCAGTTCCGACAAGTAGGTCACTGGCAGTGCCACTATTCTCTTGAAATTATTTAGCTACTGTCTTCTGTCAAAAGCCAGTAGTGAAGAACAACACTCCTCTAGAAGCAAATAATCGTTCTGCAAACAAATTATATCTTCAAATCATTATAGATTGAAGTATCAAACATTATGCTCTGGGTTTGAACTTTACATGCTGATTATTACAGAACACATAATCCATAGTGGTATGGAGATTTGTTTGAAAACAATTTAAATATTGGGCCAATTTTAGATTATGGATTTTTATCCAGCAAAGATCATAGAATCATAACATGGTTTGGGTTGCCAGGGATGTTAATGTAGTTCAACCCCCTGCCATGGGCAGGTACATCTTCCACTCGATCAGGTTGCTCAAAGCCCCATCCAACCTCATTTTGAATGCTTCCACTGAGAAGGCATCCATAACATCTCTGGGCAACCTGTTCCAGTGTCTTGCCACTCTCATCTTAAAAAAATTTCTTATCTACTTCTTTCTTATCTCTATTTTATATATCTAAATCTACCCTCTTGTAGTAGAAAACCATTGCTCTGTGTCATGTCAGTACATGCCCTGTTTAAAATAAAAAATATCTTAAAAGCAGCCTTTGCATTGAAAGTCTACAAAAAAGGTCTTCAGTCTCAACAACCCCAAGTCTCTCAAGCTTTCTTCCTAGAAGACATGTTCCAGCTTTCTGATAAATTTTGTGGCTCTCCTCTGGATCTGGTTCATTTCACTCTAGTAACAGGTCTATTTCTTTCTGATACTAGGGACCTCAAAACTGGATGCAGTACTCCAGGTGGAGTCTCATGAGAGACAAGACACTTGTTCATTGACTGGCTAGGATCTAACTCTGTCCAGTCATGCCTGTCTGACTTTCAGTATTTTTAAGATTAGGCAAATGCTGATGGTGTTTTTATAAGAAATTAAAGAAGCTGTTGTCCCACTTGTGTTTTTGAAAACAAGAAAACATTACAGGGATGCTTAAAGGTAAATAGATCCTGAAACAGGGTCCTTTTCCCTTTTTTTGGGAAAGCAGAAGTCAGAGTAAAGGATTTGATTTCAGATAAAAGCATCCTAAGTCATCTTTGTGGGATGAAACAGGCTTTCTTGAAATTGAGTAAAAGTACCTACGAAACACTGGCTTTTTTTCTTATTATTGTGCATCTGCTTCTAAACTGATTCACAATTTGGGCATTCTTGCTTAGAGCAATGTAAACTTGCTTCTTTAATGTTTAATTTGTATTGGGAGATTTCAGCCTTCTGAAAACTTGTTTCTCCATTCTGAATGGAATGCTAATCTGTACATGGGCTAGAGGTCAACTTTCACAGTATTCTGTATCCTAATATGGGATCTAACAAACCACAGAAGTAATGGTGCATTTTTCCCCTAGGGTCTCTGGTAAGACTTAGGGTATCAGTCTGAGAGAGCTGTGTCTGAGTTGCAAATGTTCAATGATTTTTAATCATGTAACAAAATGTGGGCAAGAACTTGAGAGCATCAATGTATCCACATCATGAATGTATGTATGGACAGATCGCTTTTAATTCCAAAATTAACAGCAAGACTCTACTTAGCTGGGAGTAACTACTAACTTTAGCTACATACATTATTCATTCTTTTCTGACATCTGTCATATAATATGAAATTTAGCTTTGATAAAATGTCACACAACAGAAATTTGTGGGTTGTTTGGTTTGGTTTGGTTTTGTTTGGTTGTTTGGTTTTTTTCTTTCCCTGGATGATTTCCTTGCATTTGTTTGGCTCCTGAAGGAGAATTCTCCTTCTAATCCTTAAAATAGTGTGGAATGGTAGATTTCCTAGGGACAAACCAATTTAAAGGGGTTTTAAATTGTGGAACTTTTAAAGAACAACCTATTATGATAAGTAAATATACTTAAGTATGCTTGTAGCTTGGTTTAGAGAGCTGAAACTTATTTAATTGTGTTTATATAGTCTGTCACAGGCAAAATGCTTTTATTTTATTGTATGCAGCAGCTTTTCTGATAATGGATTTTCAAAAGCACTGACCTTTTTTTTTTTTTTTCTGTAGAAATCCAACCCTTTTGTTTTTGATCTTAATTCTTTCTTAAGTTTTTGGCATGTAATTTCTCTGTCACTTCTGCCTTTGATTGTTGCAAAACTTTGTTTGCCTCTACAAAATTCAAGCTGTTGATAATATTCTATATGTTGACCAAATATATGGATATCCATTTATTATATATTCCTGTAATAGCAAATTTCTTTCAGTAATCCTTCAGGGTTTTTTCAGACCTGGTATACAACATCAAGAATTCTAGAGAAACCTTCTGTATCTTTGTGTATCTTCCTCATCTGAATTATTTTTTTCTTGTTAGATTCATCTATATTTCAGTGGACAGTTTATAGTAATAATAAAGGGATCAGCAGATATTTTAAACATTTTAATACTTTTAGAAATTATTTATTAGATAAGTCACTATGCATTTCCATACATTAGAATTCAGCTTTATGTGGCAAAAAATATCAGAGTGACTTGCAGTGTAATGAATGTGATCTATGACTGTGGTTTAGAGATTATTTAAACCAGGAAAATAACAATTCTGACTGTATTTCATTCTACGAGATTGAGGTTCTTTTGAAGGACAAAAGATAAGGAGAAAATTATAGGGGTTGAACGATTTATTTTCTGCACAGTGTGTGGGACAAATACTTGTCTCATGGATGTCAGTAACAAATTTGCTATTGATACTCCAGTACAGCGACTGTCATTTAATTGATGAATAATAATTACTAAGCCTTGCAGTGAACTGTGAAGTAATAACCTTCTGACCAGTAGGGAGAATACAGCAAACTAGGTTTAGTTTTGTGTCTTTTGGTCTTATTGCTAAGAATGTGATCAAAACAAATATATTTTAAAGCCTTTAAAAAGATATAATCATTTAACATTTCCATGTCTGTACATAGTAGCAATACCCAAAGGCAATGTTTGTGCTTGATGTTACACTGTGCCAGATTTTTAGATAACATTTATGAACTCATAATTTATCAGAGACTGCAGAATTCATAAATCAGTGGGCAGCTGTGAAACTATTGATGGAACCTATATAGAGGTGGCCTCCATTGTACTTGGTAAAACAATAAGTGCTGAGATTTAAATCAATTTGTGGAAATATTTCAGGTATAAGCAGAATCCTTGTGTAGACAAGAACTTAGAGCTTTAAAAATTAATTGGAGATATTTTCCTTTCCTGTTTTGCTCCTAGCTCATACAAGAACTTTTCCTTTCCTAGAAGGACTAGGGATACTGAAAAAGATCCAAAGCAATATGAAAAGTTGTACTCCTTGCTTTCGTTTCTAACGTTGTCATGCAAAGAATAGCAGATCCCTACACTCAGCTTGTGGAAGGTAAGAAGTTATCATGTCCTACAGGCAAGCACAGGAAGAACAGACTTTTCACCCCAACTAGATTTTAATTCAGATTAATAACATTCAATAAATAACATGGAAAAATCAAAAGTTGTGTCTTCTGGGAGAAACCCATTTGCCTCCCCCCTGCTGTGGTCTAAGAAAAATGGCTGCAGTCCCCAAGCTCATAAGGAGGAAAATTATTAGACCCATAACTTTGTACGATATAGAAAAGGTAAGAGTATTACAGCATGCTTTTAGCTTAGCAGAGCATGATGTCCTCAATACCTTGAAAACAAATACTTGAAAAGTATTAAAATCATTAATAAAATTCTCATGTAATCTCAAATATAAATAAAATATCTTAAAAGTCTGGAAAGGTTTCTGTGGTGTGTATAGGCAATGGGTAGTGGTTTAGAAAAGTTGTACCAAATTTTCATTCTGACAGCTAACCTTTATGGTATGTTTTAATTGGATTGAGGTGCCAAGTAATTAAAATGAGCCTCCATAGCCTCTGGGCTGCCTGCCGACTGCTGTATAAAAACGCCATTGCCTGAAGCACCTGCTCCTGTTTCAAAATTAGAGAAAACACTGTTTCTGAAAGAAACAACTGATCAGAACACAAGTGACTTGAAAAAGGTAAAAGGTCACTTTTAAAATAAGATGATTTCCTTCTCCTATTTTACCTGAAATGTACATTGTTGGATCTTAAATACCACTAGGGTAAAAATTTGAAAATAACTTGGAATTAATAGATATAAAGTAACATTCCTACTCTAATTTAGAACTGTTTTCAAACAAATTGAACCCACATGTGAAACCAGTTTTCCCAAATCATCTGGTTAATTTTCAATAATTTGGAAACCTTATTTGGTGCTGAACTGTAAATGTTTTATAGTCAGGGACAAATACGGCATGCCTTCTGTATTCTGACTTTTGGTGGAAGTGAAAGATACTGCTTTTAAGTCTGAATTTAGGATCCAAATCTCCTAAGTGCTTGTCCTTAATGAACCAGAGTTGTCATTTGCTTTATATAGCTATTTCATCTAACATTTACCCACATGATGAGCAGCTTTTCTTTCTCAGTATTTACTTTCCTAGCCTAAATAAGCAAAGCCCTCCGTCTCTTCATATGAGATACTTATTTCTCTTATCTGTTCCATGTTCCCATTTGGATTCATAGTCTTTGTGTATGGTGATCAAATAAGATGTGTAATAGCTCAGATGAGATCTCACTTGTGTTCTGAAATATTTATTTTTATTTATTCATCTCTAGTCTTTGCTTGAAAGACTGAAACATGATAAGGTTTTTTTATGGCTCCATTATTTTGGGACTCTTTCATTTTGTGGCTAATACATCTTAGTCTTTCTCTTCCTCAACAATTCCTACTCAAGTTGCTAACTTACTGCAGATATCCTGGTTATTAGTCTCCAAGTCCATTTCTAACACCACTTTACCTGAAGTTATCTGCATTGTCTGTAATAATATCATGATTCCTCTCTTCATTAATCCCTCCCAAATTTGAGGCATCAGCAAACCTTATAAGCACACTTTCTGTTACCTTCATTGAGAAAATATAGTAAATGAATGATGAGTAATTAAACTGGGAATGTCCCTCCAGTCTATCCTGTTGTCATCTCCCCTTTAGGCAATTCCTTAATGAGGTCTTTTCCAGTGTATGATTTATGCTAGTTTACAAAGCCAAAGTAGACTTGGTCAACATTTCATTTATCTTAACACCCAGGCCAGGAATCAGTCTATCCAGTCAAACTAATGTGATTTTTATCTTTGTTAAATTATTTTCAGTTTATTTCATTATCCATTCATCTCTATGATTAATTGTCCTTCATTTTTTTTTTCTTTTTACTTGTTATTTTATCTATTTGACTTTAAGAATGGGTGAAGTAATAGATCTTTAAGTGTTACGTTTGTTGGTTTTCACCAATATGGTATCAGTGTTGACTTTACAGACTCAGTTTCAGAAGAGTTTGAGACCATTCTCTCTCAGTATGTGACTGAGTATGCATAATTATTTTACTATAGTTTTCACTTTATTGGTACTTTGTTAACCTTTGCCCTTTTTTTTTTATTATTGTGTCTTGCACTTAACCTCTGAGACCTTTTTGGTTTTTTCTCCACTTCAGGTCAAACCTAGATTATATTTTATCTGCAATCCATCACCTTTACATATCAGCAAGCTGCTGCTTTCTCTATTCTCAATTTCTTTGAGAAATGAAAGATACTTTTTCCATTTCTTTTAGCTTTTTTCCCCCCACAGGATGTGACTCATCTAGATTTTTGCAGTTCTTTATTCCTGTGGTTTTTTTGCATTAAGACATGGGGTTTTTTGTTGTTCTTAAATAACTTCCTACCATTCATTTGAAGCGATTATTATTATGGTTTATAGTGTTTATTTTTCATTCACTTAGGTATCACTTTCCTATTTTTTTTTGGTGTTTCCAGCTCTTGAAATTTCCATTCCTAGATTACATGGTTGATAGAATATTTTTCTTCATCACTATACAGAAAAAATATTGATTTTTTTCTAACTATCAGTAGCTATTTTCCTATAGAGAATATCTACTATGTTGCTCTACAACTGACACTAAATCTTTTTTAAATGACTGATGAGGTTTTTTTCCTGTGCTTTAGTCTACCATACAATGCCAAAGGTAAAATTTCTCAATTAATCTTATTACTAGTGCCAAGGGATTAATGTCAGGTGGCACTTGTGGTGACAGTGAAAAGATTAAAAAATAATTCCATTAAACCTGTCTGCTGCATTTGATATTTGAACCGTTAATAAGAGGGATTACCTTCTTTGTAGGCCATAGTAAAAAAAAGCTCAGAATAATTGTCTTATGAACCGAAGGCCTTCTTACTACTTGTACGTGAAAGATTCTATTTTGTAACAACCTCTGATTAAGACATTCATTGACAGTTTAGTTGTATTAGGCTATGGGGAAAGATCAACATAATAGTTCCTTCATTTTCTGATAATTATAGGTTTTTTGAAAGTATATAAACATAATTCCTCTTAAATTTCCACATTTCCATGTAGTTCATATTATGTTATTTCTTCAGCTCAATTTATCAGAAGGGAATAGTCAAATTATTTCAAATTATTTCCAAAAAGGTTCCCATTAAATTGCTTCCTTCTTTAGCGATTTGCTATGTTGTCCCACTGCAAGAAAAAGTAGAGGTTTAAAGAATTTCTAGAAACTCTCAGACATTGCATACAAGTTTACAGCTGGGAGTAATGAGCATTTGTACATCTGGAAAATGAAGTAGTAGTACTAGATCTGAGCAATAAATTGGGCCCTAGGATCAGTCCTATTCTTTTCCTCACATTCACACTTCTAAAAGACACATAGAAAGACCCTCTTTTTTTCTCAGAGATGTAACCAACACAATGGTGGTCGTGCATGTAACTTACATTTGGAGCTGTGAACTAATTTTTGTGCAAATAGGCCATTTACAATAAAGCTAGCTAGGCCTTGGGTCATGCTGTTTCTCGGTACACGTTTATTTTATTGTCCATAAATGTTTTAATGTAGTTTAAAAAACGTTTTTAAATTACTTACTACATACTTTGTATGTACCACATCTGAGAAACCCTTTGAAATGTCAAATACATTAAATAGTGGTGTAATCAAATATAGAACATTTAATAAATTAGAAAGTATTAGAGAAGTTAATTTGATTTTCATTTAAGATTATTTTCTTTTTTCAGTTTATTAAAAATCAGGAAAAGGCTAGACATGGAAGGCTCTAGCAAAAGTGGCAGGTGTTACTGTAGATATTACTGTCAGTTTTACAGAGGACTAAGAAACTTCACTGAGAGCTAACCCCTTAAATTTCAGGGATTTGTGCAGTATGGATTCACAGAAGAGGGAGTGCAACCTCTCTGTTAAGTTTGGTTGGCATAACAGAGGAATGGAATGTGGAAATTTAAATGCCAAGTATGATAAAAAGTAGAATTAGTCAATAGAGGGATATTAATGTTTATAAAAGGGAAAAAACCCAAAACTACTACTTAGAAGGAAGTTAGAACTTATAAATGTGAGCTATTTAAAAATAATTTTTAAAAGAAAGGAAATAAACTCATGGATAACAATGACCTCACTGAATGAAGATTTACAAAGTGATTTTCACAAGGTCTTTACCAAATTTTCTTGAAGGCAATAAACTGTTATGAAATAGGAAGGAAAGCCACCTAAATAAATCACCATCTGGTTAGGAGTGAGAAAATTAATAAATAGTCCATGTTTTACAATAGCAGGGAGAATACCTGTGAAGATCTGTGCTGAAGTCTGTGCTGTTTATAAATTATCTGGGTGAGTAAAGCAGTAAGAAAATTTGCTGATATGAGAAAGTCAAAACCAATATGTCTACAGAATGCTGCAAAGTGATCTTGAGTACTGAGAAACTGAGCCAATAATATGGCAGGTGAAAAATCACTGTCAGAGTTAATAAATGTCAAACCCTACAAATGGTAAAAAAAAAAAAGCCCTATAGTGTAGCCTCATAGCGTAGTTGATAGTTGCACTGTCCTTTTTACACAACAATGGGTTCTAAACTGATTATTAGCATTCAGAAAAGAATATTTGTTAGAAAATGTCAATTTATTCCCTAGTGGCAATCAAAAGACTGTTGGAATATTAGAATTTTTGGGAAATGACAAATGACTGTTGGAATATTAGAATTTTTGTGAAAGGAATGGAAAGGAATACAAAAAAATATCTTTGTGGTATGATACATTCATATGTGTTACATTGTGCTATCCTAGTTGCACAGTTTTTGAGAGTATAGCAGAACTTTTAAAAGTGCATAACAAGAAAGGATAACCGGAAGATGGGATGATCTTGCATGTAGGAAGAGGCTGAACAGATCAGACATTTCAACTTAGAAAAGTGAGGAAGACAAAGTTGAGTGACATGACATTAGGATATAAAAATAAAAACATTAATAATTGTTCAGTTTTTAGAAAGAAAAGGAATTAAGGCATTTGATGCAAAACTTTCAGGAAATATAAAAAGAAACAAAAAAGTGCATAATATGTACCTTCTGCATTATCAATGAATGTTTTGAGTGCCATAATTATAAATGGATTCAAAGGAATTGATTAATTCAAAGAAAAGTTATCAGGAATAATGTGGAAGGAACAGCTATGATTTAGGAAGCCTCTAAACCATAATGTATTGGAAACTTGTAATGTGTATGTGACAATTATGTTCTTGTATGCAGCCGATTTTTCATGTCCTTTACCTCAGACTTTGCTACATGTCCCTATCAGACTTGTTTTATTTGGTTTCCTTCAGTTGATCTCAGACTTTTAATTCACTGAGTCCTAAAGCAAAAACCCACATGAGTAGAGGAGTTCTCACTTTTCCATATTCTTTTATGCTATTTTTAGTCATAATCTGTATCATGGATTAACCCTGGCTGGCAGCTAAACACCACACAGCTGCTCACTCACTCCCCCTGCATTGACATGAGAGAAAGAATCAGAAGAGTAGAAGTGAGAAAACTTGTAGGTTGACATAAAGACAAAATGCCATGACTCCAAGCAAAGCAAAACTCATTCACCATTTCCTGTGGGCAGGCAGATTTCCAGGCATCACAGGAAGGCTGGATTCCATCCCGGTTACTTGGGAAGACAAATGCCATCACTCCAAAAATGCCCCCTTCCTCCTTCTTCCCCCAGCATTATATACTGATCATGGCATCATATGGTCTGGAATATCCCTTTGGTCAGTTGAGGTCAGCTGTCCCAGCTGTGTCCAGTCACAGCTTCTGTTGCACCCCCAACCTGCTCACTGGTGGGGTGGTGAGAAGAGCAGAAAAGTCCTTGACTCTATGCAAAAGCTGCTCAGTAAAAGCTGCTCAGCAATAACTGAAACATCCCTGTGTTACCAACACTGTTTTCAGCACAAATTCAAAACATAGCCCCATGCCAGCTGCTGTAACTCCATTCCAGTCAAAACCAGCACAACTTGTCTATTTGAAAATAAAGGTACTCTGTGGTAATACAATAATGACCAGTGAAATAAATACTATTTGTGGAAGCATCCATACTTCTAAAAATACCTTCTGTGACAGGAGTTTAGATAACAAATGATCAATAAATTATGAACTGCTGTTCTAAATGTTTAGTAGTATGTTATGGTTTATCCTGAATAAAGATTAACCTGTAACATGTTTTATGACCTACTATCAGAAGTTTCTTGAGGGTCCACATTGCTGTGAAAGGAACACTCAAATCATGTAACAGCATTAGTCCAGGGTTAATTACCAGTCTTCCTCCTTTCTTGCTTCAATGAAAACAATATTATTTCATCACTGCCTACAAGAGACTAATCTTTTTATACTTGTGTTGAAGGGTGAGTAAAATAGTAAACAGGTTTCTTCATGCAGTATAAGGCAGCAAAACTTCCAGCAGGTAAGTCTGATATTTATTTATTTATTTATCCATCAGATTCTAGGCAGAGTTTCCAGATAAGCTACATTTTATCTCTCTCTCACCAGAACATCTGCTTTTCAGTTCTCAGTAGGTGTTTTTGTTTACCATGCATTCTATCCTGATTGCCTAGTCAAGAGTATGCTTCCCAATGATTTGCTTGATTGAAACTTAGACTACTGTGGTAATGAGGACAAATATCACAGGCCTTTCATCACTGGAGACTACTTGCTCATGTTTTTAAAGAAATATAGTTGACTTGTATTTGCAACTTCTTATGTGATTGTTTTCTTGAAACACACAGTTTATTAATTTATTGTCACAAATATTTGAGTAAATGTTGGGGAGCCAAAACCAACCAACAATAGAGGGGGGAAAATGTAAGATAAGGCAATGGGAGAATCTACTTATAGAAGAGAGCTGTTGATTTCTGAGAGAGGATGAAAAACTGTATAGAGCAAAGCAGGAAAGCAATATTCAGGATAGAAGAGCCAGAATGTTTTCTATGACTCTGTGGGATAACAACTTACATACTAGTAAATGCAACTGTATCAACTGGAAATGCAATTCAAAAATGTTTGCCTTCTCTTTGAGGAGAAATATACCATATAGCTATTATGTTCAAACCCACTTTGTAATTTCAAGGACTCTTTGTAAAACTAACAGCTGGTGTTTTTAGAAATACGGTTAGAGGAAAAAGCATAATGAATAAATTACTGGCTAATTCTGACTGATAGAAATTCAAGGAAATTGTATTGTGCCATGCCTTGCTGTAAGTTTGTGTTAATTTATACTCAATTATAGAGTTGAAAAGGACTCAAATATCCCCCCAAAAGTAAAGTAAAATAAAATGTTATAAATTATATGTTTATCTAAATATATTCAGAAATATAAAGAGCTTTTCTTTAAACAACTCTTAACATTAGGAAGCTGTTCCAGAAATGTATATCTCTTGTCTTAGATACTCCTTTAATTTTCAGTCTCAATATTTCAACAGCTGTTTCCTTATCCTTTTGTAGTAATATGGACACTGGCATTTTCTAGCTGTTCTTGCTTCCTCATATTTACCCTCCTCTCTCCTCCTTTTTATAGAAAATTATCTCTTGTAACATCAGTCTTGCTTTTGCTTGGCTCTACAAACCATATTATTCTGATATGATTTGTGAAGTAGGTAATCCAGTTCTATGCTCATGGCAATTGTTTTTCTCTGTATGTATTCTAACTTGAAGCCATATTTTTGAGCACTGGAGACCCAAATAATATTTCTGATGTCCAGATGTGATGTTAGGACACTATCTCACCTGTGACTTGTACAACACTATTGATCTTCCTTACCTCTTCTAGAAATATTTTTTCTGATAAATTCAATATCCTTTTCCAAAGCAGACTTACTCTGATGATTCAGTCACACAGAGTAATATCAATGATTTGCTGCAGATGAGCATTGGCTTTTTACAGAAATTTTATCAGTCCTGAAATGCATGATATTACACATATTTATATGGTATTTGATTTAATTTTCTGTATGCCAAAGCAAGTCGCTTAATTCCTCTTTATTTTCTGATCCTAGGTATTGGTAATAATTTAGCAAAACCATTTTCTTAACACCCTTCCTTTGGGGTATTATTAGTGTAAATATTTTTTAAAATGGGCCCGAGATGATTTCTGTGCTGTGCATTTATTAATTTTACTAGAACTTAAGATCTGTATGCCTCCAGTGTAAAACAATAGCATCGATGAATCTGAATTTGCTTCTAATATTAATATTTGGTGAAAAAAAGAAGAGAAGGTGAAGTGAGTTACGACAAAAGTATAGAACTATAGGTGGCAATGATCTTGAGTCAGTTTCACACTCAAGCAGCTGAAGCTCGAATGATCTGCTGTTACTCCAGAATTGAGAAGCATGCATCACTTGCACATCTTGACCATACTTACAGAAAATTAATTTCTGAGCTTTATCAGACAAGTTATTAAGGTTTCTGTTTCTACAACACTAATAGAAGTTTGATCTCAAGGTTGTGCAGTGCATTGATTAGACTGAAAGAGCAGTTACTTTTTTCATTAGCTAGAATAGAAGGAAGTGATGTATAGAAATAATATTCACTAAGATTAATCCTGTAAGCTGAATATTGTTTTTTACAGCTGGTCTATTTTTAAGTCCAATGAGCTTGATAGGTTTAGCTTTTTCTCTCCATTAGTGTTTGACTGTGTTGTTTTGTTGTATTCCAGGTAAATAAAAATAGCTAATATAAGTCACTGTAATTACATACACAGCATAATAAAAAGGGAATACAGTGACGGTCAGCAGGTAATAAACCTTTCACAAGATGTAGAAACAAAAAGCTGCTGACAAGTGTGTATGTGTGTCTGTATACATCAGGCAAGGTGTGTATGTGAGGTCACACTGAACCTGTATTTGACTTTCTTGTATAAATATTAACTGAATGTACACCATGCTGTTGCTCACAGTAAGCTGCCAAACATTGGGAAGTACCAAAATGGAGTGTATTTATCGTAAAAGGAGATGCTGTTAGGAATGTAAAAATCATTATAGCATCCATATTATGCCATCTTCATCCAGCCCAATATCCTACATCTGACCTTAGCCAAAAAACAGTAGTAAAGGGAAGAGTACAAAAAGGAAGGAAGTACCATGATGCCTTCCCAAAATATTCTGTCATCAGACTCTAATTTTATGCACAGTTTATTCCTAATCCAGCAGTGATCAATTTATAGTCTTGTTTGTTTGGTCGGTTTGGTTTTGTTTTGTTTTTCACATGGAGGCTGTAGCAACACCTGAAATGTCCTGACAGCATGAGATATTGTGAAGTTCTATTACAGTTTCATGTGATAACTTCACTTAAAATTCAGGAAAGAACAAACTCATATGCAAGGTAAGGCAAGACTAAAAGTAGCTACAAGAGAAATGCAGTGTTTGCTCTAATCCTGTTTGTGTGGAGCTTCTTCAAAGTCTAATGTTGATCACCACTGATTATTTTGTTAAGGAAGGCCTATAGGGAATAAAAATCAAGGGAAGTCATGATGAAAATCTCATGCAGTACAGGAAAATAAATTTCCAATACTAGTCATAAATTCCAGTAAACTCATGCTGTGTAAATTTGAAACAAAGTGACGGTGGGAACCAACATTTTTTGGATAGCCTGAATTTAATTGCTTGGGTCTTCAAATTAGAGAAAAGCAATTAATTTCCACTATTTCTGCAAAGAGTCTGAATCAGATTAATTTCCTTTTAATGTAAATGAATAATTTCCTTTCCTTTCTAGTAATGAGGATCTATAAGAATAAGGCTGAAATTCTAAAAGAGACTCTTAATTTTATTTTAGGAAACTAAATTCCTACTGTTGCAGATAGAGTCTTGACTTTTGAAAGAGCTAGCTGCTTACTTACAGTCCCCTGGCTTTGATATTATTTCTCTAAGGTTGCCTGTACCTGTACAATTTTATAGTAATTTTTTTTTTTAAAGTATTTGACTTATTAGTTATTAATTTGTTAATTACCGTCAAAACCCATGTTTCTACCCTTGTTTAAAATCCCCAAGTATATCTGGGATTTGCAGCCAAAGTTTAGTATATGACATCTGTAAATATCCCACTGAGAAAACACCTGCGCAATTTGGCCCAGAATTTAAGTAGCACTTCCTCGTTTCCTAACCTGTTTGGAACAGTTGTTAGCTATTACACATGTTAACACCCAGGGTCCATCCCAGAACAGTTGACCATTGTGCTAGGTGTGCTAAGAAGAAGAAATGGCCTTTCCACAAGGAGTTCAGAATCTGATGTAGGTAAAACCTGAAATAATTTTGAAAGAAAGATAGAAATAGTAGGAAAAGAAATAACAGGGTTGTCCTTAGACACAAACAGAACAAAATCATTTCTAACTTCAAATTATACTGTATAAAACATGTTAATCTCAGTTTTATGCCAGCTTCAGAGTTGTTAAAACAAACAGAAGGGTACCTGACCTTTCTCAACTTTTTCCTTGCTCATGAAATTGAATGGAGAGTCAGGCTTGCAGGCAGCATTATGTTGCTTCAAAGAATTTAACCTGATGCATGCAAATAAAGACACCTAAAGACCTCCGCCTGACACCAAAGTTCTATTTATTTCTGTATTGATACAATACCGCAGAGTCCACTGAGAAATTTTCAATTATTTCTTTGCTCTGCTTTTACTGTAACTTTGTTCTTAGCCATTCTAAGAATACTCACTCTTCTAAGTGACCTTAGTCCTCACCTAAGTCATCCTGCACTTTGCTAGGTAATTTCTAAAGGAAGTACCAAGTTTTTCTCACTTTCTGATTGTTAAACTACATATTTCTTTCAGAGACTTCTCTCTGTCGGAGGTCAGACTGAGAATGAATAATACAAAACCAGCAGGAGTGTAGGATTAGTGTTGCATCTTGACATGTGGTAATTTGGGAGGGGAATCATGACTGCTTTTGTTAGAGATTCTTACGATTCTACTTTTTCAATTTTGCAACCTAATGAAACAATCTTTCTCTTACATTTGCATATAGAATAATACTTTCCTTTGGTTCTTTCTTGCTTTCTCTCCTGTTGTCCTCCTTTGCCATGGGAAAAATCTTCCAGAAAGTGTCTGCAAAATCATCCCATTTACTGTATAAAATTTCTGTGTGAAGAATCATAGAATGGTAGGGATTGGAAGCAACCTCTGGAGATCATTGAGTCCAACCCCCCTGCCAGAGCAGGAACACCTAGGGCAGGCCACACAGGAGAAGAGATCATAAACACTTTGACCTTTGTAGGTAAATTGGTGCGCAGTGACTACAGCTTAGTACTTTTATAGTTGTCTTACTGTTCTAGACCCTAATTGTGTAATGTTTGTATTGTCATATTTTCAATAATTCAGTGGTATTAGTAACATTACCCAACTTCAAATCCACTATTGTTTTTCATATTTGAATATGATTGTATATAAGTGTAGCCTATGGCTCAATTTATTAAAATATTGTAGCATAATTGAGGGGGTTTTAAATAAGCTAATAGAAGATGGAAAATAAAAAAATTAATACTTGGTACTTCCAAAATTTTGAAATATAGAAATCTTAAATGAGTACACTTGTGTGCATCAAGACTTTATATACCTTTAAAAAGTCTACATAAAATAAAGACCTTTACAAGGTATACTTGGATCTGACTTTAGTTCGAAGTCTTGTGATAAGATGGATATTTAGTTTCATCTAGCTAGTATAATATAGGTTGGAATCAGGTGGTTATTGCCATCCCCAATAATAGGGGGAGAGCAATATTTGGTTTAATACCAGAAAAATGTGTAAATAATTTCCTCACTAATGGAGACAGTAAAATCTCCATGAACTGTCTCATACAGCAACAATTCCTTAGCAGGTTGTTTTTGCAAAAGCAACAAAAATTAACCAAAGTTAAAGAAGGAATCATGGCTGTGAGAAATTGGGCCTATTCCTCTGTGAGGGTGAGCTTTCAGGAAGTTCTAGTAACTATTCTTGACTCAAGAGAATTTTGACAATTGGAAAATTTAATGTGATAGTTCTGTTAACTAAAATGGTTTTCTTCATTGTAAATTGTTCTCTGATAATCCAAGACCTCTTTAAGCTTAATTTATTTGTTAAGCCAAGATTCAAGATATGTACAGAAGTTGATACGGAGTGAAGAATATGAGAACAGGGAAGCAACAGGTGAACACATTGCGTGAATACTGTTCTCTCATCCGGTGGTCTTTAGGTCAGGCACTTGGCAAATTAGGAGCCATGCTATGGCATTAAATAACCTTGAGTGGATCTTTATCTCATCAGTTTGTCCATGTAAACTTTTAGGTATCTAAAAGATCCTGCTGAAAGTTGTTCCAAAGCTTCACTGCCTTATATGGAGAACTTCCATTTATGTATTTTGAACTTGCCTACAGCCAGTTTCCTTTGATGAAGACTATTCTCTTATATTGAACAAGACAGTGAAAAGCTGTTCTGTGTGGGCTTGACAAACTGTTATAGATACTTTTCTCTCAATAGTTTTTCAGGACAAAGAGTCGTATACACTTGAGCTGTCTCTTATGGAAGCTGTTCTGTATATGACTGACTATTCATCTCATCCTCCCCTGATTCTTTACCAGCTGTCTGTTCTTGAGATAAGTAGTACTTGCTTTAGGTGAATAGAGATGCTACTTTCATAAATATATTGGCCCGGTTTGGTAGTATGACATTTAATAATTTTTACCCTGTTTCAATCTTTCTTGGATAATGTTCTCCCCTTTGAGACTACAAACCAATGCTTTCATGATCTACCTATTAAAGAATCATGTTGAAAGGAGGAGGCTAGGTAAGAAAACCTTCTTTGACCCTTTTTCTTTCTGTCACACATATTTCTTTCTGTCACACATATGCCATGTACACACACACATGAATCTACACGACCTACAATGATCATCAATACTTAGCCTCTGCACTAAGTTGTCTGATGTTTTGCAATTCCAATGTTCAGTAAAGAGAAGAACTTTTTTGGTTTTATTAAGGAACCCCCAGGAAGATTAAATTTGTTCATTACAGGAGATAATTGCCACAAAACCCCCACAGATTTCAAACCACTTTGGAATTTTTCTTTAAAACAATTTGCTTTCTCTCATGGAATAAATGAATGTAAAATGTATGTTTAATTGTACTTACCAATTTAATTGAAAAGTGCAAATAAATTCATTTAGACTGCTAGCACCTACATGTGAAGTAATGAAAGCATGATTCTATTTCATATTAACTCATCATTACTAAAGAAAAGCTGTTATGAGAACCTTCAGAGAACAGCTACTTAAAGATATGTATGATGAGATAAACAGAGAACTGTCCATTTAGGCAGAGTTTTCCTATGTGTTGGAAACCATAATGAAGATAATTATGTATAAACCTCATCTAAGTATATTGCCTTCCTTTCAGGGATTAGAAAAGGTTTTCTGCCTGAAGTTTACTGATATTTCAAAATGAGAAAAATGTGCATACCATATGAATTCTAATCTCATGCATACAATTGAAAAAGACTTACGTCAACCAAAACTAGCTTCTTTTCTAGGCAAAGCTAAACATATTTTCTGGAATAGACTGAATAAAAGATGTTATTTCTGGTAAACAAGAATTAAATCATCTTGCTGCATTTAAAATTTCTAATGACTTGCAAGAAGAAAAAATCTGTGCTGATCTACACTTTGTGAAGACTAATACAGCTTAAATGCAGATGCTGTCACCATCTTCTTAGTAAAAGTCAAGCTTAGAAGCCTTCATTTCAAATATTTAATAGTTAAAAATTACCTATTTCTAAGGGATTTGGGGGGATTTCTGTAGTTCTTAGTTTATTATATGCTGCTAAAACGATTTTATGAGAACAGTGAAGAAATTTAAAGAAAACACTAAAAGTAAACCAATACAGAGAACAATTATTTCTTTGTTTTGGGAAGATCAAAATGAATTTTCAAACTAATCAAGGTTATGTGATCTGGGACTAGAGAAATGAGGGATGGGATTTTCTTAAACAGTATATTTAACAAAAGGCTAGAAATGAAGTAGTAACAGAAAGAAATTCCAGAGATGAATAAGAATGACTCTTATTGTAAACCAAAAAAAATATACTGTTTATTAGGAGGAAAATAAGAAATCAACATATTTGAATCTGTTTTCATATTCAGACTTTTTAGTGTATTATGATAAATTTTCATTGATGTTTTATTGCTTTGCCATCATAGATTTGCATGATACCTATATTTCAATTATCATTCCTTGCTACTACTTCAAGTCTTTGCTTTCATTCTGAAATTTCCTCTTTAGTTTAACAATAGTGGCTAAAATAATCAAAATAAAACTTCAAAGGCTTTAGCCTCTTAACTCTGCAATTCAATTTAAAAATTAGATTTTGCTTGTCTTTCAACTGTTTGTTCAAGCAGATCATAAATGTCTGACCTAATTCTAGGTATGAAGACAACTCATAAGCAACAATGTTAAGAAAAAAAAAAAAATCACTTAATTCAAGCTTCTCACTGTTTTCATTTAGGCCTGGGTTATGGAGATGAAGCAGTTGGGATACAACCGCACAGCTTATCTAGCACTTCTGAGAATGTGGGATGCATTTTTGCCACTAACAGAACTTTGCAATGTTTATATAAACAGTGCAGTCTTCCTGCTTCCATGTATAAATCTCCACTTTGCTTAAATATACATCTGTTTAAGTAACATCACAATTTACAATGTGTTTAATAGCTTATTTACAAATCTTTAATTTTGCTAGACCCAGGAGAACTTCAGGGACCAGTTGTTTTTTCTTGGAGCTGTTGTTTCTGACATCTAACTTAAACATTGCTGTGCTGCTTAGCTAACAATCATGTTTCAGTGTTTTCCCATGTAAAAGAGAATTCTTTCTAATTAAAAATAATGTTCTGAAATGATTGTAAAACTTGAAACATTTTTTCTTAGTTACTGCCAACAGTGCCTATATCCTAGGTTTTTTTCTGTTTTAAGTTGAGAGATCACAAAAGGCCAAACAGTTACTTCAGGATACCCACAGAAGAGAAGGCATAAGATTTTTTTGATCTTTTTTATTATAAAAAACAAGGATCCTATAGAAGAGATGGCATTTGTGGTTCACTCTTTGGTTGTCCTGTTCATTGGGAGGGTGAGAAATGACCCCTCTGAATTTTTAAAGTAACCTTTTGCGGATTCAGATGTGGCTGTCTATAGAGTTTTATTGCACAATTTACCAAGTGATAAGAGGGCTGCTGCTGCAGATCTTTTTAGATGACTCCCTTGGAGATAAACATTCATTACCTGAGGCAGGTGGAGGAGAGAGGAAAGAAAAGATGCAACATATGTTTTGAGAACTTTACATGAAAAACAACACAAGTGCGAGATGACACTTGCACCTTACCATAACAACTTCAATTTCTGTATCTGAGAAGTTGTGGCAAACAATGCAGCATTCTCTGTTACTGCTACTCTCAGCCATCGTTTCAACCTCATTAGCTAGTTTTGGACAGAAGGCAGATGCCTGAATTTCTTAGAAAATGCTGAAATTTGTGATCATCAAAGATCTTTGAAATCTATTAGAGTAAAAAGTGTTAAAGGTAGCTTTAATTTGTAGTAAATATTTGGAAAAAGTTAAGGAGTGTTAAAATGTTTTACTTGTTAATATTTAACAACTTAATTTGTGTTTTAATTCACTCATTCTGAATCCTTGTGATATTAATTATGCTTATTTAAACAAAACGAATTTTCAGGAAAAACCTCAGGGCAGACTTTTGCAGCTTGTTCTAATCCTGAGGCTGCTTGGTTTAAAACACAGACAATAGGGTAAAAAGCTACTTTAATTTGATCTGCAAGATTAATTCTCTGAAAGAGACACCCCAGGCAGTAAAAGCATTAGAGATGGTGATCTTCTGTAACCCAGTGCATTCTCTCTCTCTCTAGCAAACATGATTAGAGAAACTTTGACAAACATTGGTTTTTTTCTCCAAGTAACAGTGGCCTGGTAGATGGTGGGCAACTACCTCCATGCCTTTTACTAGCAGTTTTGTTGTGTGTCAGTGTTCCCCTAGGTAAGAACAACTGTTTTTACCTCCAGTGAGAGCTCCTACCCAATCTCTAGAAAGAGATGGGGTGGAAGATGCAAAGAGTAGTGTATCACAGCAAAAAGGGAGTTAGAAACTCCTGGGAAAAACAAAGACCAAACTCAATCCAAAGCCTTATTGTGTTGAAGAAAACAGCTTCAGAAGTATAAAGTGAGCAGATTTGCTTACTGACAATTTTGTATTAATTCTCTGTGCTTATTGTTTATTTTCTCTGTTGAAAGTGTTATGCTCTACTCGTGTATTCTAATGAATCTTAGCTTAAATGATGGAAGGGTGTTTCTTAGTGTTCTTTGCCCATTTTTATTCCAAAGAGAAGATACAGCAACGCCATTTGCAGAGCATTTGGGATCCTGCCTATCATTGTGTTAGCTAGAAGTAGTCTCTAATGCTTTGCTATCTCCAAGTTGAGGTAGTATCTGTGGCACTCCAAAAGAGGAGAGGAAATTTGAAAGCCTTTTCTTCATGAGGACCTTGGAAGTTGTGTATATTTTATTCCTTTCTCATTTTCAGTGGTTCTTTCCCATGCATGCACTGCAGGTTTTGTGTCTATAAAGTTTGGATCTGTTTTTCATATACCTTTTTATTTTCCCTTTATATTGCTTGTATTGTTACACTGATGATTCTTATGCTTAATCTTTGTTAATTGATTCTTTCTGGCAGCAGAAATCCATCCTGAACATCAATGATTTTTTTTTTTTTAACTGCTATTCTCATGGTCTTGGAGATCTTGAGCTTCTGTATTCTGCTGGAAGCCCAGCTACAATATATTTTTCTGCTCTCCCCCACATCTAGAACTGTGTTGTGGCAGTGCTGGCCTCTATATGTCTCAGCTGTACTGAGCAGCTAACAAAATTTCTCGGAGAGAGTCATGACACAAGCATCCTTGGAGAATCCCTTTCTAGCAAATTAGATGGTCAGACAGAGTAATTATGTGCTATTTCATCTCTGATAACACAGTATTTTCAAACAAATTTTGTGCTTTTTTTTTGGTGAGTGATTTTTAGTCTCTTAATCTACGCCTGTGTGTTTTCCATTTGTATCAAATCTGAACATAGGAATGAAATTTGCTTACCCTATTTCTAGCAAGTTTCTTTCAAGCCAAAGAAAGTAAAGAATGTGGTTTGGGATGTGAGAACAGGTGTTTTAGTCTAAAATTAAAAATTCCCCTTTTCCCTGCTCTGTAGTGTGCATTGTGTTACATAATTCAAATAGTGCCTGTATATTTTGATAGAGTAGAACAAAAGACTCCAGTATAAAACCAGTTTTCTGGAATCTAAATTCACCTTTCTGTAATGGGGATAGACTCATCACAACATGAGTTATTCCACAGAGAGCATATACTATTTTTAGTGGTCAAATTAGCAGTAGACTATACTTCATGTGCAGTGAACTGAATAATGTGGTAAAATGGGCATCATGCTTTGAAAACTAATTTAGTTCTATAGTAAAATAATTAGAAACAGATACATTCTACCTACATCTGGTTTGTATGTGCTGTCATATACATTTAGAAAATGTCTTCTTATAATTTTGGTTTTTTTAGCCATACCACTGTAAAGGGATTTAGTTCCACTGAAGTTACCACAGCTGCACAGAATCTCACTCTTTAGAGGTTCACTGCTGTATTTTAGTTTCTACTTTGCTGATGACCTCGAGGTCTAGAATCCATATATTTTCTGCAATGTATCAGTGGTAGATAAATTTTTAAAGGCATCATGTTTATTACAGACACTGAAAATTTTGCTCTTTGAAAGTTTCTGATTAATTAATATATGGTTGGTCAAATACTACTTGCAAACTTTTTGAGTCAACACAATGATACTGATAATTAGGTATATTCAGATGTTAGTACTATCATGTTGTGACTCAAAAGGCGTAGTTACTGTTTAGCAAAGCTTTAAATTCTAATAATTGCAATTTTTTATAAATATGCAGTTTTCTGACAGCTGCTCAAAGGAACTGAATTAGTTTTTATAGCAGAAGCTGCATGTAATGCAGGTGTGAAACAAAAGTTTATATGAAGTGGTTCATTATCTGCTGAAGCAGTACAAGTCAGATAAGAAAATGTCCTGAAACTAATCAACTACACCGTTTGGGGCAATCCTGAGCATATTATCTTCCAAAACTGCTCAGTTGTTTCTGTTGCGTAGTTTTAGTTGATAAATAACAGTTCTTTCATGCTTGCATGTTTTGGTAAGAATTTGAACTGTAACCTTTATGCCATAGCTCAACTCTTATATTTATCTACTTTTTCCTCTTCTAAAACACCAGTTACCTGTGTTCAAGTGATTGCCTGCCTTGCCTTTTGTCCCTCTTGTATTTTTCAGAGACAATGCTACCTATCACTGAGAACCTATTTATCACATTTACAGACCACCTTCTCTTGTTGCTTTAACTATAGTATTTGTTTAAAGTTCAGCTCAGTTCAGATTCAGTCATCAAGTTTAAGGCCTAATTTTCAAGACAGTCTAGTCTTGCTTTTGTAACCTGGAGCCAAGTGTATGTGGCAACTCTTACATTGTGTGTCATCACATAAGCTTTTAGCAATTCTAGTTCTTTCCCTGATGTGGTAGAAAAGAGTTTGGCTTAATTTTAAGACTCTGTCTCTCTGCATGATGATACTGCATGTTGAATTCTTTTTATAATAAACCTTCATTTTGGTCCCTAAATGAGCTGTAAATTCTTTTGAAAATTTCACTGCAGATGCTGGTGTTATATTTAATTAAAGTGTGTAATACCCCATTGAATTTCTGATAACTTCCATACTTAGCCAGTGGTGAATAATTGACCCGAGACAAAGGACTTCACAATGAATCTTTTGACTATTAAGGATGATGAAAAATTAGAGTAGTAAGTTGTAGAATGTTGTGGCAAAGTAAATTCAGGATATAGGATAATTTTCCTGGCAGCTTTTATCTGGCTGTGGAAGATTGAGAAAATTTTTTCAACAGAGTGCTGAAATGACTGGAAGGATTATGGTGTGCTGGAAATCACAATTTGTTCATCTCATTGTGATATTAAAAGCTGAAGTTATCACTGAGAAGAATATATATGGTTCATGGGGGCTTTTTTGTTCATTTCTTTCAAGAAATTGAAGTACCAGTCTTTCACATACAAGGTCCTTTGATGTCAGCTTAGTATGTTACATTTTATCCCAATAAATTGTGTTATAGACAGTGAACAGAAATAAACATCACGGTTAATTTTGGAATATTTTAAGACTACTTTAGTTATCTAATATGCATAATTTAGTCAATACATCTATTCTTTTGAAGTGATGTAAAGAAATCATGTGTTTTGAAGAAAAGACTAAGACTTTATCTTCTCAAGTACTTAGACATTTATTACCTATTTTCCTCTTTATTCAGTGAGGTTTAAACTCCCTTTTATTGCCCATCCTGAACTGAATTGCCTTGGAAAGTCTTTAGCAGAGTAATCACACCTATATCCAGTCCTATCAACTCCATACCGTTTGTCCACCAAGACTCACAGGAAAAACCATTCTTCTACAAAACAATTGAGAAGTGTTTTCTGTATAAAGAACAGAGTTATCTGTGTAGGAGCTGGGAAACTTTGTATTTGCATTTCATAAACTAATAGTGCTACTTGAAATATTTGCGGTTTAGGAAGAAATTACATATAAATGAAAAAAAAAAAAAATCTGTGACAGAATTATCAAATGAATTAAGGAGTCCAACTGTATACAACCATTTGTTGTGCAGATAGATATTCAGTTCTAATTATAAAACATTAGCTTAATCCTGTACAGAGCAGATTCAGCAATTTCCATAGGACATGGCTAGAAAAGAAAAAATCAATCATCAAAGCCATACAAATCAGCATTCTTCTAAGGTTAGTAGTTTTACCTGCTTTAGGTAAAATTCTATTAAATTAATTCTGGATTTTTAAGTATCAGTGTGGCAAACAGTTTTTCACCAGCCTAGTTTCACAAGGTTTGGTATAAAATTTGTCCTTGATCTGTACCATGCAGGTACATAGTAATGTTAAAAGTTTTTCCCATGGTCTGGAGTGTCCACTGGACATAGCAGACTTAATACTAATATAAAAAGTAAATAAATATCGCATAACATTTTTTAATAGCAAGTGTAATGGTAGAAGGCAAAACAGCCTAAGTTTTCCATCCATGCCTGCTTTTTCTTTTCCCAAATGACTCTGTAGAGCTTTTCATTGTCAGAGTCTATAATATAGATAAAATGTTTACACAACATGACTTTCTTATCAAAAGCACAGGCATTTATGAAAAGTCAGAATCTTAAGATGTGTTGCCTCTGGGTCTAAACCTCAATAATTTTCTTCAACTTTTTCATTTTTAGAAGCCCACCCAATGGCTATAAATACCTATTTTCTTTCCTTGATTCTTAAGGAATACTTGTCATGCATGCATATTTGTGTTTACTGCCATACCAGGCATATTTCTATTTTAGAGGAAAGCCATATGTTTCTTGTTTGTTTATCTTTTAGGTAACTATCAGAAAAATAGTTAAAATGTAACCTTCTATATTCTTAGACTCTTGAATTACGGTTTACATTGTCTTAAGTTCTTTATTATTTAATGAGCTAAAGTTTTCCTCCATAGATTCATCCCAGAATAGTTTTACATTGTATAGTCTGTGGTGCAGGCTTAGTAAAGTGGATTTGGCTGTAATCAGGTTCCTGAAAAAACCTGTACATCAGGACATTCTTTTTCTTGGTTTGTGGTTTTACTTGACTAGTGAAATACTTAAAGTGACAGTCCCACTGAGACAAGTATTATTCAGTCATGGAATAAGGTACTACTCTTTATGAAGAGGTCAGAATCTGATCTTTACTAGAATGGTTTGGAAAGAAACATCCTTTTCTCAGTTAATTTCTCACGGTAGAATTCTTAGCTTTGTCAGTTGCTTGGTTCCTGAAAGTGACTTCTGCATCATCTGGTACTGTGAAACTTTAATGGCAATTATGTCTTCACTGTAGAAGATACTTCCTGTCTATGTCATGTGAAAACACTGTTACTTTGGAAGAAATAAGTTTTTTAAAATAGACTTTGAACCGTATTTTTTATATAATTTTTTATACAATTATTAAATTTTTATACAATTCTCCACAATAATTTCTGTAAAATTCTATTGATTTACTTCCTCTTCTTTAAGACCCTTTCAAAGACATTTCTCCCCACTTCCAGTGCTTTCCTGAACAGTGGGAATAAAAATATACTTGCATTCAAATTAAAAGACTGCTTGCTTATTTTGTTAACAATGTTATAATTTATTGTTTGCTTTTCTCAAATAGCTGACCACAGTCATTCTTTACAGGCTAAAAGGCTTTTCTTAGAAAGTCTAAATGGATGCTGTAGGTGTAGATATTTCAATATGAGCATCATTTGCAGAAGAAGCCTAAAGTGAACCAGTCTATACAGGAGATAGAATTCACATTCTGTCGCAGAGTTAATATTAGAATCAATAATATTGGTTCTACAATAAAGAACAAATAGTTATTTTATGCAGTATTACTGACAAAGTTGCCATTCTGGTAGAAAGCTACAGTTTTTTTTCACATTAAACTGCATATATATCAGTACTCTCTAGTCTGTTATTATCTTTATTACAAGTATGCAAATTACTTTGCCACTCAGCCTTTTTTTGAGAAGAGACATGTAAAAAAGTGCTTTATTTGTGTTTTATAATATTTTTTGTGCCTTCCCCTGACCTCACATCTGTACACAGGAGTAGTAAAAAAACTTCCAAAACAGAAGTTGGATCTCCCCCCAAAAGCTTATGCTGAAATTCACAATCATCAGATAGGTCAGCTTAAAAAGGACCCTTCTAATGTGGAATGAAGAAAGTGCTTGCACACTTTCATTTTTTATTCTATCTTGTTCACATAACTGTACAAAGAAATAACCTCAAAAAATAATGGTCCAATGCATGGGAACAGTACATTCCCAGTGCCTGTTGAATGTGGAAGTGGAAAAGATGAGGGCTTATTTCCATGTGATTTTTCAGAACTGTTCACTGAACAGGGCTCTATAGTGCACAGAGAGCAACTTTGTCCTGTAAGTTAAATTTAACAGAAATAAATAATGAAGACCTAAGTAAGTCTTTGTCCATGCTAACAGTAGCTGAAAGAACAGTTGCAATTACATATATGCACAGAAGATTTACATATAGTTTGTGTACCTTCTTTAGAAGGAAGTATGATCTCTTTTTATGATCATATTTTTTTTCCTAATTTTTATAAGTTCTTTTGAAGGGTTTTTTGTAATGAAGGGAATTACAGGTTCAAGTCTTGATAGTCTGATTTACTATTGACACCAAAAGATTTCTACAAATACAAATCCAATGTGTTCAGCTGGCTGCTGTGTGGGCCAAATTATCATCAGGTCTTGCTTTCATGAGCCTAAACTTCACTTGGAGGTGGTTGTTTATTTTTATAAAGAAGGTTAATTTTGTAGTGTAATAAATAATTCATTATATTAATTAGGAAAAATTCTGTTGAAAAATGTGACATTTTTACAGTAAAGTATTGAAGGAATTGAGTCTTGAGAACTTGTTGCTCAGAAAAATTGGATACTGAAGTTGATACAACAGAGATTACTGAAGTCATTACAACAGAGATGGCTTAGGATATGATATGATTTTGACTCTGAATCAAGTAATAGTACAAAAAGAAGCTAAAGCTTAAAGGTACTAGCCAAGAAATCACTTTCATGAATAGAACCTGAAGTTCAGTTATGTTTTATTTTTGCTTTAATACTTCAGTATGTAACTGCTTAGCAGATGCATATGCAGGAAGAGAAATACTTCAATATCTAGCTCACGGTAGAACCTTTTTGTTCTTCCTGTACTGTGGTGTTTCACCTTCCAATATTTGTCTCATTTCAGCAGTCATCAGAAAGCCCACACATCCAAAAGTCAGAAGGTGAAATTGTTCACGACTTTTCTGTTAGCCACTGAAAGTATCTTCTAGTAGAAAAATTGGTATTGTTCTACTGGAGATGTCTTTTTCTTTCTTGCTTTCATCTTAGTCACCACAAATTGTAGCCAGGAACACTTTCACTGGCACTATACTAGCTAATACACACACACATATGTTTATGGACTAGTTACTGGATACATTTCCCTTGTAACTCAGTTCTAGGCAGCAAGGTAAAAAAAAAATGTGAGCGCATAAAGGATTCATAGCATTAGTCAGACTATATAGAAGCAAAGCAATGGATCAGTTTAATTTCATAACAACTCTTTGGACTGTTTCTTAAAATGCCATGTAGTTAGTAGTTGTGTGTTTTTTCAGTCTAGTTACTAACTATACTTGATGGATTCAAAGTGGTTTTGCAATCTTACTCATCAGGGTTCTCACTAGTGATGTCAGGAATTCTTACATCTAAATAAGTAGCAGATTTTGATTATTGAATCAAATACACTTCTTTCAGTTATTCTTTTTGTATTATTTCATTAACTTAGGTGTCTGCTTATTTTAATATACATATATTTCTCCCACTTCCCATCTCAGATGCTATTTTTAAGATTGAGAACTGCAGTGTGTTAGTGTTACCTCTTTTGCCTTCTTCACTTATATTTTTGTCAGAGACTGAATAATTTCACAGATATCTTCTAAAAAGTTTTAATTGGTGGAAATGTCTGTTAAACTGGTTGATTAGCACTAGAGTGTCCCCTGATATGTGACTTTATAAGACAGCAAGACTAACAGCAGCTATTTTTGTGACAATGCTATACTTGCTGTCAACTCTTCATATATTTGTCAGTGGAATGCTTTCAGCAAGTGATGTTTGCTTATCTATTGCAAGTGATTTTACCTTAAAAATAACTAGCAAATAAAATTTTCACTGGTTTTCAGGAAAAACACTTATGGCCAACTCCTGTGAGATATTGCATCTCCTATTGACCTAAAGAGATATTGTAGAAGTGATTCCCTATAGACACTAGTTCATATTTCATAATTTGCTCCTGGTTTATGTTTTAGGTGAAAAAAAAAGAAGAAAAGTCCTTGATATATCTGTATATCAATCTCCTGGTCTGACAAACAAGTATGTGCAAGTCCAGCTTTTCTGACTTCTCACAGAGCTCCAGACTTCATTTCTGTGTTATTATGAATGAGTAATTATTGTTCGTGAAATAAGAAATAGAATGTGAAATAAGATTGCAATCCCTTATGTTGCTCAAGATGCTGAATTTGAAAAATTTCTAGCCCCCTGGAAAAGAATAAGAACCCCAGAATATAAGGGAATTGCAGGAGGAAAAGAGCACCTTGATGCATAAATTACTTTGAAGTTGTCTATGCTTATATTGAATACTTTTTTTTTTTTTCATGTTTTGTACTAGCTAGCTCTTTCCTTGTCTGGTTCTATCTGCCTGCTTCTGTTATGGTAAATAATGTAGTCATTTGCTGGCTACAGCTCTGAAAAGCAGGAGCCACTTTTGAGTTTTGCTATTCAATTATTTTGGAACAAGTTATATTGACTATAGACAGAAGAATTAGTAGAATTTACCAGAGTTCTTAAGAAGAATGGAATCTTTTACAGAAGGCATAATACAACAAATATTTCCATTTTATGCAAATGAAACGTTTGACTGTAGGAACTCTCCAACAGTAATGTTTAATGAGTAGTTTCTTTCCTAAGTAAAAATTGTGAGCTCAACAAAAATAATTCAGTGGACTTTAAAAAAAACCCAAAATTCCTTTATATAATTTACACTAGTTGGTCTTAGAAAAAATTCAGAGGTTTTCTTTAAGAATAATTTTGCCAAAATATCTTTCAGAAACCTATACATTTTGTGATTATTTAGAATTATTCACATAGAAATTGTTACTTAAATCCACCTGTAAAGCTAGATCTTTATTAAACCAGTCTTTTCATTTATATTTATTTTATCTGTATCACTTCTAGAAATGCTTCTGTTGCAATAAAATTTAGGATGTCAGCTTCTTATCTTCCCAAAATCAACTTTGAAGTGTTAAGGTTTCCTTAAGCATAGAAATACTGAGGTTTTAACCAATGTTTTCATATACCTATGTGCATTTTTTTTTCCATGTGTGGAGCATTATGTGATGAAGTAAACTGCTAGAAGTTTGTGGGAAATTTAACTTTTGAGAGGTAGCATTCTAAAAGTAAGATTTAATCACGAGTGTTTTGACTATTGTGTATATTTTTACATCTCTGATCCAAATAGAGGTTATGTACCCATCTGCAGCAACTTATGACACATCTGACATTTTAAACTTTCATTGTAGTGTTGCTAAAACTGTTTAATTCCAACATTTCACTCTTAAAAATCACTAATTTTATAATAATGAGGTAAGAAAGTTCAAATGTCCAAGCTAATTTTAAACATTTTAAGAAAACCCTTTATAAAATAAAATATTGTAATGTAGTTCTAGAAAATTATAGTACTGTGGTTGTCATAGCATAACATAATCCACCTTAGGAAATGGTCTGAGTTCTGCTGCTAGAGAGAGAAGGGAAAAAAAAAACCAAACCAGCAAATGTGAGCTGGTTTTGAAGACAAAGGTCTTTTGATAAAAAATTCTGGTGGGTATAGAATCATAAATTATTTTAGTCTGTCTCCTGACCTATGCATATCTCATGTTCTGCAGACAAAGTCTTGACTCCAGGAACAAGCAGGAAACACTCAGTATTTGAAGTGCAGAAAAGAAACAAGAATAGCTGAACATTGATTTGTAATGTTTGTTGTGCACTCCAGGTGTGCTTACCCTAAAGCTAAAGGAAACTTCAGCTGACACTAATAGTATTTGGTCAGTTAAAGTCTACAAGAAAAAAGGTGCGTTTGTATAAGACATAGTTGTTTCCAGCTCTTTAAATGGGTTTATGAAGTTATGCAGACCTAGCATATTTTATAGGGCTTTTGTTGTGCAAATAGCATAATTAAAGCCATTAACATGTTTCAGAGGTATAAGTAGCTAATTTTTCACAAAATGGCAAATTGTCTTGAATGTATTTCATGACAAATGTGTTCTTTTTCTAAATGGTATCTACAGTTTACCAGGAAGTTAAATTAATTTTTGAGGAATCTATTAAAAACAAAACAAAATGAAAACACTTTTGAATTTACTTGTAATGTGAATTTTTACAAATTGGTACCCCTCCATGATCAGCATTCAGTGTATTTTGACTCATAATGTACTATAGATGCAATTAGTGTCTTTTATTGTGGAAGAATGTAGGAGATTTTTTTTTTTTTCCTTAAACTTGATGCCTTCCAGTTGAGGAACTTGTTTCATTGGCATCCAGTTGTTTTGCTCTTCTTGACTTATTTTTCTATTTTTCTTTTTTTAATGAACTAATTTGTTATAATCAGAAGTTTTAAAATGTAATTTACAGTACTTCAAGACCATAGACTTGTTACTATTTGTCATAACTTGTCTGAATCAAAAAATATAATTTAGAATTGCTAGAGTATGAAACAACATGGAAATGTGAATGGAAGAATGATTAAGTTGTCTCCTGTGCCAGGCAATAATGTTGTTATTGTTTTTCTGATCTATATACAGCTCCTTCAGCATTTTATTCTGACAAAGTTTTTGAAAAGTACTACATTTTGAAAATACTGGTACTCCAACAAATTCAAATATTTAAGAATATTTGTTTATATAATCTTTGGATGAAATGCTTTTCCAAAGCATTCCTCCTGCTTCTTGCTCTCTTCTGTGAAAAGAATCATGATACTTTTAAGATTTCTCTCTGGTAAGTCATAATCACATCCTAAAAGCCATGGATGTATAATTGGTATGCTTGGATAAGTAGCTATAAGTGTCCCCTTCAATAATAAACTAACTGACAAATGGTGACTGTTTTCTTGACTTGAAGTAACAAATGCAGCCAAGGAAGGTGTCCAAGGGACTTTCAGAATTGTCTGGGACCTGGGATAGAACCTGAGTAAAAGTACTTTCCTAAAGCATCAGACTGCTACCTGCTCAGATTTTTAGAGAGACTTTTGAAGCATTGATAATATTTTCAGATTTTCTTAACATGCCTGCAGAGAATGACAATTTTGATTTGTATTCTTTTGTTTTAATATTGCTTGCAGCTGCACCTGGAACAATTACCTTTGTTAGGTGTTTAAACTGCAAAAAAGCATCTGCAAGCCAAGCCACTTGGCTATGGAGGGAAGGAAGGTGAAGAAGGTGAACCTCAGTGCACCAAGAGTACCATCTTAGAGAAACTAAACTGAGTTCAAGAAGTCGTCTTTGACATTTTTTTCCTTGTTCTTAGAAGTGTTACTTTGCTATGGAGTGAAGTGCAACTAAATATAGCATCCATTTCACAGCATGTTGTATCATCTTAGTCTGTTATCTCTCAAATTGTTAGCTAGAAAATCACTGGAAAAGGCAATGGTTTGGAAAGGGTACAGCTGTAAATCAAAATTCTTTACTCAGGTCCACTCCATGATTGGGAACTGATCATGAAGGAGAGAGATGTAGTTAAGAGAAAAGGTTTTCCTGTGACTCTCTTTACTTGTATAGGCCTTGGATTAAGCTCTAAGAGCAGTATCCTCCCACTGCCGGGGCAACAACCCCGTCATAAGTTACAGAAACCCACACTTGCACAGTTGTCTGTGAAGTGATCTTGCAGGAATCAAAGCAGGTTTCCAGAGACCTTTCCTTGGTCTTTAACTGGAGCCTTTGCAGAATATTTCGGTTTTGGCAGAACAGCTTTTCCTGAAGAAGGCAACATTATTGGTCCTATGCTTTGGTCACAACCACCCCATATAACGTTACAGGCTTGGGGAAGAGTGGCTGAAAAGCAGCCTGGAAGAAAGGACCTGGGGGTGTTGGTTGACATATGGCTGAATATGAGCCAGCTTGTGCCCATGTGGCCAAGGAGGCCAACAGCATCCTGGCTTGTGTCAGAAATAGTGTGGCCAACAGGACTAGGACAGTGATGGTCACCCTGTACTTAGCACTGGTGAGGCTGCACCTTGAATATTGGGTTCAGATTTGGGCCCCTCACTATAAGAAGAACATTGAGGTGCTGGAGTGAGTCCAAAGAGGATCAATGTAGCTGGTGAAGAGTCTAGAGCGCTAGTCTGATGAGTGGCTGAGGAAACAATGGCTGTTTAGCCTGGAGAAAAGGAGACTCAAGGGAGACCTTCTTGTTCTCTGCAATTACCTAAAAGGAGGTTTTAGCAAGGTGGAAGTTGGTCTGTTTTCCCAAGTAATAAGTGATAGGACAAAAGCAAATGGCCTCAAGTTGCACCAGGGGTGGTTTATATTGGATATTAGGTAAGATTTCCTCACAAAAAGGGTTGTCAATCCCTGGAACAGGCTGCCTAGGGAAGTCGTGGAGTCACCCTCCCTGGAGGTATTTAAAAGATGTGTATGTAGATGTGGTACTTAGGGACATGGTTTAGTGGTGGGCTTGGCAGTGCTGGGTTAACTGTTGGACACAATGATCTCTAAGGTCTTTTCCAACCTAAATAATTCTGATTATTGCTGCTTTCAGATTCTGTGTTACACAGGAGATCAGATGACGTAATACTTCTTTCCAGTCCAGAAGCTGTTTTCATGAAATATTTCTCTTTGAATTTGCTAAAGCCTTCAGCAAACATTGATTATATTCTGTCCTTCTGTCCTCTTCCTGTACACAGGCTCTTCCCCTTCTTTTGCCCACTCTTTATTACTACTACTCTCCCTCTCTGCCCAGACTCCCTTTTCATAGAATACTAATATTCTATCTATGCCTAGTGGAGGAATTCCCAGTATGCTGTTCTGATGTGAGATATTTCATCAATGAGTCTCTGGACCTAATACAT
This sequence comes from Megaceryle torquata, assembly GCA_024611175.1. NCBI lineage: Eukaryota > Metazoa > Chordata > Aves > Coraciiformes > Cerylidae > Megaceryle > Megaceryle torquata. The sequence goes on along the minus strand of JANIJG010001538.1, from coordinate 17,839 downwards.
TTAAGTTTTTACAACACTGCCTTTCTAGGCATGCCACAGAGTATTTCAAGGCCAAAACTGTGCATACACAACTATTCTTCATCTTGCCTAGTACAAGACAGGTGCTACAAATCAACTGCCATTTCCCCAGTGACATAAAATAAAATTGGTTCAAAAAAGCAGCTCACTTTGAGGATCCAGAGTCTCCTCAGACCACTGAATGGTGCATACTTCAGCCTTCCAATGTGATAGTGGACAGTGCATTGATATACCATTCTGCTTTTGTTTTTTAACTAGCCAGGCTAGATCCCTTTTTTCCTCAAAGAAATTTCAGGGGGAAAAACAAATTCTATCAAATAAAGATGATGTGCATTTCCTTCCCCTTCAATATCCACTTCTCCAGTCACGGACAGTTCCTAGTTGTGTTTTGCATCTCTATCCCATGAGTGTCTACTTAATGTTTATAAACCTCTCCACACTCATCTTTCAGAACATCTTTAGAATTGCTCTCTGTCAAAGCTTACCTTAAAAGCATCTTAATTAAATATTATCCTTTTTCTTCCTTCCACTACATTGTATTACTTCAACAGTTTTCATGTGCACTTAGTATTGGGTCATTATGGCTTTAAGTGATACCTTTTCCATTTTATTTTTTTCCCTCTCTGTGTCTGTAGTTTTGTGCTGTTTTTTGCATCCTTCATGATGAAGTGCTGTATGATGACTCTATGAGTCAAGACAGATAAAAACACATTCTTTGATGTAGGAAAAACATTCTGTCCAGTGCACTCAGCTGGAATTACTGGACATGTCACTTGTCTCCTAAGTAGATGTTGGTGTCAGTTTCTGTCTGGACAGCTGTACACTTTCAATATTGAAACAAAATATGAATGGTTCTGTCTTAATAAATTTGCTGCAATTTTCAGTGAAATCTGTCAAAGTCACTGAAACATCTCAATTAACGATGGGAATTAGGTTTTGGAAAAGACAGTCATATTACATTGCTCTACTGGGGATAATGCCAAGTATATGGTATTAAAGCAACTATCTGGTAATTAAGAAACTATCTGGTAATAAAAGTAACTATTATGAAGAAATAGATTTCAATTACTGCACCTTCTACAGGCTGAGAAAGTCCGTATCGCTACTCTTAAAAAACTCTGGTTGTTGAAGGTGCGGCTGTGTAGTGAATAATTACTTACTAGTTGTCATCACTTAAACTCCCAAATTTGAAATCTTTCTTTGCAACTGAGGTTCTGCCCATGGTAGTGTTGTAAATAAAATTTGTTGCTCAGGTATTGAGTGACCTCTTTTTTTTCCCTTGAAAATGAAGGTGAATGTTTTCTTCCAACATCAAAAGGTCAGAGTTGGCTTTAGACATGCTGTCCAGGTTCAATTGGCTTGACTGTTGGCCAAATACATCAATATTCTTTTCAATCAATAGTAGTTCCTCCCCACAAAGAACTAGGGTTTGGGTTTCTTTTGATAGGATTTCTAGTAATGATAATATTTAATGTTGAAGATATCTTTTAGTTTAAATGGTATCTTTACAAATATATAAAGAACTAAAACAGAACTAAAACAGTTCTGGTAAGGACCTTATTTAATGAGATTTGTTCTGTGCTGCTTGCTGTTAGTAGAAGTGACCCACTGAAGCTATATAAATTATCTAATATGCCCTAATTTATGTTGATTCTGATTTGTGGACATCACATATCCATAGCCTCCTACTGTTTATTCTACTGCTTCTAATCCCAGAAGCTGTTGCTCTATTAACATTTTGCATTCTTGCCTCCAAAACGTGACTGAGCTCGAAACCCAAAGTGAATTCAGGCATTCATTTTTAGAAATCTTTATTAAAAGAAGAAAAAACACTGTAAATCATCTCAGATTTATACTGAAATTAAACTATATTGTATCATGTATTTGATGAGTGATAGTTACTGTTTCATAAAGCCCAAAATGCTTACAAAGTAGGAAGAATTTTACCTTGAAATCTTAAAACTTGTCCTCTTTTTCCCCTCAAAAAAACCCCCAAGCTTCCTCCAGATTTGTACATTTTTAATTCTGAGTGTTGGATTTGAGGAAGATTCCATGAAAACTAGTAGGGATATCTCTTTTTTTCTTTTTTTTTTTTTTCCCCATTCTTCAAACAGCTGTTGACTGTGGCTCCTCATGGCTGTTTTATTAATGTTTTAAAATAATATTTTCTTAGTGCTGTTCTGAAACAGCCAGCTTTGATGGGCAAGGCCTCAGAGCTGAGTTCTAAATTCTGCAATATAATATGAACTAGACAGGCACTGGGTAGGCAACTGGGGTGGAATCTATTTTTGGTATTAAATAAGTTGTCAACAGAAAAATATATTCATGTGGGCTACAAAATTTTGTTCAGTGACATAGCTGTCTAGTTTGTTCAGCAATCTTACTTATCTGTAGGAGAACAGATATCACCTTAATCAAATGTCTGCAGGATTCTGTCTTCTACAAAGGGGAAGCCTGCAGAGTTTCTGCCTTCATCAGATTTAAAGCCCAGGGAAAAAGAAAACCCAAAAGAGAAAAACCCAAGAAAGCTCTTCAGCTGTATGTTTTCTAGCAGAAAAAAAACCCTGCAGCTCTGCCAGAGGAGAAATGATTTTCACTTCAGCAGACTGCAATATTTAAGAGTGGGGAAAGAAGACATCAAAATTGCATGTAGCTGGCAGTTTCACATGCTACGTTTTCAGTATTTCTCACTCAAATTACTAAAGTATGTTGCTGGTTTAGACAGAAGATCTACAAAATAGAAAGTTTTGAGGGCTTCATGTTGTCAGATGTGCTCATTAGGTTACTAATTGGAGAAAAATATTCTTTTACCTTACCATATTAGTTTCTTTTACTTACCAATTAGTTTCTTAACCTATAGGAATGCTATAGGTTGGGGAGTTTTTTTGTTTGATGTTTGTTTGTTTGCGGTTGGTTTTGTTTGTTGTTGTTTGTTTGTTTGACATACCTTGCTACCTTCCTCTGAGAACC
>JANIJG010001538.1:0-12319 GCA_024611175.1 Megaceryle torquata | reverse complement strand
TTTTTTTTCTTTTTTTTTTTTTTTTTTTTTTTTTTTTTTACAATAAGTGTGCTTTTCAACTTTCATATTGTCATTCACATTTTGTCAGTGAGCAATAGCTATAGTTGTTATTCCCTTATTTGTTTGGTTTTTTGATTTTATGTCTTATGTTCAACTTCAGTGCTTTGACTGTATAAGAAAGCAGCAGTCCTGGTAAAATATTCAGAAAGCTAACAGCAGATGTCTGAGACTAAGGCCATGCAAGTGTGGAATAATGCAGGAAATAGTTTTCCTTGTGTTCTTCTGTTTAGATTCAATCTTGCCTTCGGTAAAGCGGAAGAAAATCTGGTATGCAAAAGACAATGTAGCCTTTGGTGAAAGACCATAAGGATACTAACTGCTTCTACTTATATTTCTTAAGGTACAACAAGTACTAAATAATTCAGTGTTATTTCAACAGCATCTCCAGTGTCACATGCCTCTGCAGAGTGCTGAACATAGTAACTTTTGAAAACAATTTGGTCAATGTCTCTGAGATGCCACACTATGTCAGAGGGCTTGAAGATGAATGCTCTTGCATTGGTTAGGATGAACATATTGTTATTTAGAGTTTTAGCACTTTTGGATATGAAATTTCAAGTATACAGTGAAGAATTAAAGTTTTGGGGTTTTTTCCACATTCATTTGAAAAATACAGAATGGCTTGTGCTGAACATTGTATTAGGCTAAATTCTCCATATGTAAGAATTGGGACATATCTTTAAATTTAGTAAAGATTTGCACAAATAAATTATTTGGGAAGCCCCTGGTGATAGAAAAGTTGGTTCAAACCCAGTGGTCATGTTTTGTTTTCACAAGTAGACCTCAACATCCTGAATCTAACCACTAGAGCTTTTTTTATTGTCTCCATCAATTCTGATGTTGGCTCATTAATTTTAGGTAGCTGAAATAACCATATATGATTCTGTGTCAGACAGAAATAAATGAAAGACAAATCTTAGCACTATCCTCAAAATAGAAGGTGAATCTAATTTTATTTCCATTAAAAATTTTTAAATTTGGTTGAAATTTTAAAAAGGAGGAGGTAATGGAAAAATAAAATGTGTAAGTAGTTTGTGAAGAGCATACAGTTATGGGGTTCTTAGATTAATTGGTGCACAATCTTTTTTATTTTCAGTTTTTACTGGAATAAGTATCTTTCATGTGTCAGAGCACTTGACAAGTTGGTTTGTACTTGGACCTTCAAGAACATGAGGAATAACTATTCAGGCAAATCTGTGCTTTTACAGTGTTACTTCAAATGAAAATCATCTTTCATAATCTCAAGGTGGTAAATTATTTTAACTGCCCACTTGTAACAAACTTTTCCTGAGTAGTATTCAAATGTAAAATAATGAGTACATGACCTCTTTATATGGCCTGTCTCATGTAGGTTTGATGTCTGTAAAGGATGTGCAGTAATTGAGTGTTAGTTTCATTTTTGCCATGTGGGTAAAGATGAATGAGCTTGAAACACTCACTGGAAACATATCATGTAGAATAACAAATATTCTCATAACTGATATGAGAACAAGGAAATTAATATTGTGTGTATTTCTCTTAAACATTGTATCAGTGAGTTGTTAGAGATTTTATCAAAATGAGGAAATTTATCAAAGTTTTTATTTTAAATATTTTATTTGGATTATGGATTGCTAGACTTTTATCCAGGCATCACTATTTCTCTTAAAGTAGATACCTGCACTCTGAGACTCAATTTTTTGCTTCCCTCTTCACACTGTTAGACAAATGAAATAAATGTCAAACATAGTAGCTATATACATTTATACCACACCCCCCCCCCCCCCCCCCCAAAAAAAAAAAAAAGAAAAGGCAAACAGGTTGTATTGTTCTGTAGTACTACACAGCACCTTGACAGTCCCAGGATAGATCAAAACCTGTTGAACTAGGTGCTTTGTGAACAAACACTGTGAGATGGCCCCAATCCAAATTTAAAACAAAATCCAACAAGACAGACCCTGGAAAACCAGTAGCATTGATTTGCTAAAGGTAAAGGTCACGGCCAGAATTACAAAATGGTGTGTTACAGGAACACCTGAAATGATATTTCCCTGCCTGCAAACTCACTGTGTTTTATTGGAACATGATGCTGTTTAGCAACAGTTTTATCTTGTCAGCTATCCCTCAAGGGGAAAATAATGTGGAAAACTGTATTTATGGATAAGACAATTATTCTAAGGCACTGTCAAAAGTTATAATTTAAATCTTATTTAATGTTTTACATTGTTACTTTATTTTCCAATTGTACTTTTCCCCATTCATTTTCTGGAAAAACACCCAAAGGGGGTTGGGGGAGAAGACAAGTAATTGTACGTAAATAATTAGTATTCCAAAGAGCAAATCCTAGTCAATGGCAAGACAAAAATGTAAATCTAAACCAATGTTTTACAGATAATCAATTTTGTGATATACTTCATGTCATAACCTTAGACTTCATAAGCAAAAACCATTTTTAATTCTTTTTTTTTTTTCTTTAGCTACCATACTAATTTTCCACTGAACTGTAGTTGTTCATCCTTGCCCATATGACAGAAAACAGCATTAACATCTGCATTCTTAACATTTAAGCTCACATTCCTGGGGGACAAAATTCTCCCATGTTTCATAATTGGGTTTTTTTACATACCTTTTTTAACTTTTTTTTTTTTTTTTTCCATTCTTTGCTTTCCAATATTAAGTTGATTTTTTCTTTTTCCAGCCTGAATTTTCTTAGCTTAATCTCTGGCAGAACTTTTCTGAGTATCTTTTGTGTCTGATACTTGTAACTTAAAAGCTTATCTTTTACTTCAAGAAATAGAGCAGAAATATGGAACATTTGTCGGCAGGACAAAGTTGTAGCAAGGTAACTACTCTTCTAGGAGGTTTTGGGTTTGGTTTTATTTTTGTAAAAAAATCCAGAAATGAAACACACCCCCCCCCCCCTCCAATTGAGAAGTCATCAGTTTGGAAAAGCAAATGAACTTGGGTAGAACTTGGTTTTAAAGATATTATTAAAAATGTGCTTTTTTCCTCCCCATGTTTCAAAAGCTTTTCCTAGATTATAAATTACCTAATTTTAGAATATCTAAATATAAAAATCTAAATTTACAGAATTTAAATATATAGAATTTATAAAATGATAAACAAGAAATGAAAATTCTCACCCTGATTGTCTCAGAACTTCTGTGGAACTTTTAAGTTCTGTTGTGTTGAGTCAAGGATAAATTTTTCTTGCAGTGGAGTCTTTCTCTAATGAAATATTACTAATCTACTCCTCTTAATGAAGGGAAAATAACTGTGCTATATCACATTCCCTTCTTCCTTCATCTTCCAGGGTAGGACTGAACCTAGAGCTGTGTACAGTAATAGCAGTCAGACTATTATGATAGTAATTCAGAAATTATTTAATAAGGTGTTTATATTTGCCTAGTTCATGCTTATGATTCCAAACAAGGAAACATCCTAGTCTAGTTGCAAATCTTAAATGTAGGCATTTTACTAATTGTGTACAATTTGTTATACTGAAGAAAATTTGCCTTTTTCACGTGGAAATGTTTAGCTGTTTTTCCTAAATGCATATCTTTATCTGCTGAAGCTACTCTTATATCCACCCTGAAGCAGCATCTGTTTGCAGCAGAAATTTTGATTTTAAAGACTTCTTTTCTTTTTTTTTTTTTTTCATTCCCTGCCCTCAACCCCCCAAGCAACAACAGTAGGAGTCTTCTATCAAAGCCTTTTTTATAATCCTTAAATGAATTCAGTATTAAAGTCTGAGTATCAGGACAGGCTTATTGTACAATGAATTTAAAATCTGGTTTAGGTGGATATCTGAGTGGGGTTTTTTATGTACATGTTCTAGTTCTGGTTTAAGATGTAATCTTGTATCTTATGTACTGTGCTCAGTTACAATGTCCCTCCTTAAATATTACTCATAATTTGTTAGTACAAAAGGCTTAACAGTGGCACACTAAAGGATATAAATGCCTGTCATGTCAACAACAGAGCAATCTTTAGTCCAGACATAGTCATTCCCTCTGCCTTCAGTTAAGATCTCATTTTCTGTCTGCTCATAGAGGTGTTAAATTTGATCCTCCTTAAACATATAGAAAAATGAGAATGTGACAGGTTTATGGGGCGGGGAATGAATAGGTCAGAAAGTCTCAACAGCCAAAGGAGTACAAATGCAGACAATCAGAGAAGCAGATCTGAACTTGTTTTGAGAAGGTGAAGAAGAGTGTGTCAATAAAAAGAAAATAAGCTATCACTGGAAATGTTTAGTATGAAAAATATGCTGTCAAAAGAGTGGAGAACTGAAAGAATGAGGGCACATCTTGAGTCTTTCCCTGAGATATTGATAAGATTTTAAGGTAATGTAAAGGGATGTAACTACAATTTTTGTTTGCTTCTTAATTAAGAAAGTATATTTTGCTGTTAATAAGTAGATTAAATAATGAACTGTTAAACATATATCTCTTTAGTAGAATGCAGCAGATTCCTTGAACAATTAGAAGTCTCTTTTAATAGTACATGTGTTTTAAAAGCTTATGTGCAAAACCTACGTTTTTGTGTTTGGGTGGTATATACTACAGTGGGGTTCCAATATTCTTAGATTGTGGTTTGTTTTTTTTTTTTTTTTCATTAGAATTACAGCTGTGATGGTGGAATCCCTTCAGCCCAGTCCAGATATGTGGAAAATCTATTCCATTAAATATACAGGAAATCCAATCCCATAGCATATTTTTTGTTTGGATAAAAATTCATGAGACTAGATTTGAAAGTTACCTCTGTCTTATTCTTGTCCCTGCACCTCACCCAATTGAAGGAGGAAAAAAATAAAAGAAGGGACAGCCATGCCACTGAGATTAAATATCAGTTGTTCCTGATAATGGTGTAATAATAAAATGCTTTTATCATTATTTTAATGCAGTAACAGCCTAAATTTAATGTCAAACTATTCTCTTTTATGGTAAAGCAAATTAGACCTAACCTTCGAGAACTCTAATCCACCAGACTACAAATGCAAAATATGCATTCAGAGGATTGTCCCAACGTTCACTTGTTGGTCCCATAGAAACAAATTTTTCTTTTGGAGTTCTGTAGCTGAGCAGACTAGATAATTTTGATGTTGATGTGATACATAATGCCTGTGTCTGCTTTGTAATTGAGTTCTAAGGCTTACTTGTGTGGAAAAACAAAGTTCAAGAATTTCAATAATATTGCTTCTGTTATTGGCATGAAAAGTTTTGCTACAACCACAAATAGGAATATACAGACTTCCATAAATCACGGTGATAAGTACTCCTTTTACATATTAGTAGCATATTGGGGTGGAAGCATTGTAGAACAAATAGTTTAAAACACAGTATCTGTTCATCATTTACATCATGTGATACTATGGCAAAAGATCCATTGCTTACCCTTAAGAGCTATGTCCTTTTAACTCGTGGTCTAGTGGGAACGCATAGAAAAAATGAATAAATGAAATAGAAATGTTAAGTTTAACTTCTGTCACTGCAGCACTCCTTCTAGCAGGTCTCCCTTGTGAGTTCTCAAAGCAGATTTCCTTTTCTGTGCCTGCTGTCTGGTTAGGGTACTTTCACACTCTGACTTCTGGGTGCTCTCAAGTGTGGGAAGGACAATGCTGAATCATCTGGCATCTCTATATATTCACATGTCTCTTCACAGAGAGGATGGATACAAAGGTCCATACTATAAAACTGCTATAAGTCTGCATCACTACAGGCAAGAGAGCTCCTCACTCTTGTGCTGGCCATGATGTGCAGAGCACAATATAACCATCCTGCCAGCCTTTTCAGCTCCTGTAATAAATATCAATAGCTCAGTTTTCAATGCTGACTGAAGGCTACAGTAGTTGGTATTGCCTGTTATACAGGGAAAAGGTTTGAATTTAGAAGGTACTGACTGGTCATGGTGCCAAAAAGGTTAAAAAAGTTTCACTGGATTCTGAATGGCCAGTGTGTGCTCTATATGCAGCTGGTATTTTTGTATTCCTCAAGTTTGGGAAGGATGTATTGTAGTCTAGCTATCTCTCAGGTATTACAAAACATAGTAATAAAGAAAAGCCCATAGCTTCTTCTGGTCCTGAGTAGAGAATGTAAATTAAATGTGATTCAACCTGTTAATATTTATTAAGCGTGAATAATTATATCTGTCTCTAACAGTGAATGTCTGAGAGGGCAGGAACACAGATTTGGCTGGCTTTCTTGCTGAAGTCAGGTATTTAAAGATACTTGATTGAATTTTCTGTTGCCTAACAGGATTGCTCTGTCAATTTATTACTGTCTCAAATGCAATCTGGACTAGCAGCTAAAGAAGCAAAGAAGAGAACATAAGCTAGATATATATTAGCATAAATCAGTATGAATTTTTGGCTCCAACAAACTTGCATAGATTTCTATAAGCTGAGTGTATTAATGAATACCCAGGGATATATGGGTCTACTGTGGGCTCCCTCCTCTTTAGTAGTCATCTCATTCCTTTAATAATTAAGTGATAATTGTGATTAACACTAGGTTCCAAGTGGCTGAAGTGGCATTGATGTCTAAAACCTTTGAGATGAGATGTGTCTCCCCTAGCTACTTACCAGAGAACACCTTTCCAAAATTTAGTAGATGGCAGCCCGTATCTTCTGACTTTTTTGCAGTACAAAAGATATGACCAGATGGGTATTTCTGAACATCCCCTATCAATAATGTCACACTCACCTATATATATGTGTCTTCTTAGAATATGTGTTTCTTGAAGCAGCAATTTAGATCCCAGTTTTAAGTGACACCAAATAATTTCAACACAGCAGCTGGATGTAAGAAAACCATTGTTTGGAGAATTGCCAACTCTGACAAAAAAAAGCAGTGTATTGCTATTTTGCCTGTGAAACTGGCAGAATTATAAGGTAGAGCCTTGATAACCAGAACTTTGCTAGAGTCAGCTTATTTCCTTTTCTGTCCATGATTGCCATCAGAATACAGGCTTCAGATAGTCCTGTAAGTGTGCTATGATATGGCAAAATAGGCTGAGAGAGATTCTGGCTCATTGGATAAGAATCGAAGTGTTAGAATATTGTTATGCGTGCCTTTGCACTTGTTATTTGTGAACTATTATCTTGTGTATAACCAAAGTGCAAGACTGTAAAACCTTACCTTTTATACATCTTGAATAGCCACCAGATAGTTGTCTGCAGCTAATATAAAAGAAGTATTGGATTGAGAGGAACCTGATGTCATGATTGTCACTTTTTAATTACTCTGCTCAATATTTTCGGGCTGTCCAAGTAAAGGCTTTTCTTCAACTAAGTCTGTTGAATGCAATTTCTGTTTTCATTATTGATGCTCAGTTATGAGAATTTTCTCATATATTTGTCCCTGTGTTTTGGGGTGGTTTTACTGTTAGTAGTAGGTGGTGGTGGTGGGTGTATTTATTTGTTTGTTTGTTTGTTTGTTTCTCATAAGGAGATGGCACATTCTCCAACAGAAAGCTTTATGCAAAGTATTTATAAAGACTCAAATTTTTAATGTGAAGAATAGCTCCAGGTAAATATCTGTTGTTCATTTATTCCCTTGTCTTGTTTTTGGCTCTTAACTCTTTGTTTTCTATTTTAAATTTATGGACAAGTGGTGCTGGTGTCTTCTACTTTTCCTTTTGCTTGATAAGCTTGATCTGATCATGACCAGTGTATAAAATGTCTTCTGTCTCAATTAAGATGTCAATTAAAAATCTTTTTTTTTTAATTAAACCGTGAAAAGAAATCATGGTAACAGAATTTCAGATTCAGTAGGGCGTTTAATTATTTTTGTCCTTTTTAGTTATTTGTTTACCAGTTCAAGTCTTTTCTGTAAAGAATTTAGAACTTTTAAATACTGTCTAATTTCTTAGCTGGAATTTGTCAAGTAAAGTAAGTATTGGGAAATAGCAGAAACAATAATAAAAAAAAAATATTAGGAAAATACTTGGTAAGACAAGTAATCAAAGGACATGTATTGGAATTGTGATTCTTCCATAAACCTGAGGTTTATTCTTGGTAACATAGACAGAAATGAGAAGACAAACTGTGCTTTCTATATCTGCTGAAAATATTGAACCAGATTCATTTATGTTCTTCCATGGGTGTCATCTGCAGACTTCAGGAGTGTGCCATCTAATAGCCATACGTCCTTCTTCAGCTAATGTTGTAAGAGAGAAAGATATCAAAGGGGAAGGATCTGAGTACAGATCCCTGTGTTACTGTGCTTACCTGTATCCAGGTAGGTTATGAGACACTATTACCTACCCTCTGAACCTAATTGTCTAACCTGGGTTTTTTTTGCCTGTATGGCTGTTCACCCAGGTAGACCATAACATCCTATCTTAAACACAGGAATACTGGGAGAGATAGTGTTGAAAGCCTTTCTAAACTTGGGATAAAAGATGTTCACTGCTCTCTCCTTTTACACAAATTGAATCATTTCATCATAAGAAACAATCAGATCGATTAGGCATGACCTACTCCTTACAAATCCATTCCAGTTGTTCCTAATCACCATACCAGTTGTGTACTCAGAAATGTATTCCCAGGAACTGAATCAAGCTAACTTGTTTATAATTCTCTCACAAATATTTTCCTAAATCTCAAGTATTTCAGTCCTCAGTAACAGAAAGTAAAATATGTTGACAAATATTTATTGATGTTTTGGTTTTAATATGGGAAAATTAAAAATAATTTTTGATACATTTTTTTCACAATGTGCATCAGAAAAGGATTTTGTTCTTAAAGAAGTTGTCCAGGATAATATGTTACAATCTTGGGTGATTTCATCAACATGTGGAGGGAATACTTCCCCACATACTTTTATTGGTGGGATATGCAGCCACCTCTTTTAATTGACCAGACATTTGTTATAAGCACTACATAATACTTGTGCATTTATTCATTCTATTGTGCTTTTGCCTTCACTCATTATTCTAGCAGAACACTTCAAATTAATATGATCTCGAAGATTTTTTTTGACTCTGTAATAGCTGTTCTTCAAGCACCTGTCTTTGGTAGCATTTTAAGAAACAAATACTTTTATTGTGACAGATTGATTCTTCAACGTGTTGCTGATCTACATGGTTTCTTAACTTGTAGTGCTATAGCCATAGCCACCAAATGGAATTCTCACTGAAAATATTCCGGGTCCATTCAGGAACTAAGGTCTTTAAAAGGTGATCTTGAGAAAGTTTATTTTATTTCTCAGTGTTTTTAATGCATTTATGCAAATTAGAATAAAAGTACACAGTTTTTACATATCAAAGTGTTGATGAGAGGTCACAGAAAATCTCCTTCTGGTATTTAAAATGCGATCAATTTCTTATTGTGGAGTGAAGTTCACAATCTTTGTATCAAGGGGACATCAAGTGGACCAATACATATTCTTAGTTGCATCCATTTGTGTTGTATTCTTTGGAGCTGTGAATCAGCTAAAGTATGTCTTACTATTTTTTATCAAAAATATCTAATTATCTGTATCCATGTATTGTGTTCATGGTTTGGGAGATGATGATAGAAAAAGTGACAAACACTGAAAATAAATATCTTTAATATCTAATCTTGGAAGTTCCTCCAGTTCTACTGATGAAATGTGTTCTAAATAAGAGCAACGTTCTTCTGTCTTAGCTGTATTATCATAACAGATGTAAACATTAGATTGTAAAATGCACTAGGAGATCAACAACTCAGTATGGTATTTGAGTAAACTGATGGTAATCTCAGTAGTTATTTCTCACTATCACAAACTGTACTTTGTGGTAGTGTTGGTATGAATATCTCTGGTATCTGTTTCAGAAGAGGAACAAGCTTACACACTGCATTTCAAATGGTGAATAACTAACCACTTTTAGGATAAAGAGCCTTAAGACCTGCTTATTTTAAATTTCTTCACGAGATTTCATTGCCACATAGCACTGTAGTGGATTTTTACCTGAAGTGACCTTACCAGAAATTATACCAAATGTCAGTGATTATGAACAAGAAATTCAGGAAAAGAAAGCTAGAGCTATGTTGCTTCTGATTTTTATTGGCTTGACTTTCAGCTTAAGGATAGCTTAAGTCACTTGTGCATAATTAATTGAAAATGTTATTTCTGATATGTCTTAAAGAATAAATCCCCGAGACAGCAGAGTATGGAAAATTGTTATTATTTGGGTGCCTGGTGTGGGACACTAAAAATGTTCCAGGCCATGGTATCGAGATAAAACACAGCCTGTCATAATGGTTTTCTAGGGATTGTGTGTCAAAACTCTGTGTTCTGTTTCCAGAACTGTCACAGGCATGGATGATCAAATTTCAGTTAAGTTATATTGACATTAACTAGGATTAATACTTTATTATAACCCAAAATACAAATATTATTCCGCTAGAATGCCACTTAGGGCAGAGAATTCCATGCTTTGTCCTTTATATTGTTCTCATATTTGGATACAGGAGAAATTTAAACACATTTGCTGTAGGTCACAATATGATCTCAGTTATTTTGGTGTAAAACTGGAATAGCTCTTCTATGTATGAATGGGATTACTTGAAATTTTGTATTGCTATGAGTTGAATTTTACCCTGTCTCTAAGTCATTCTTGCTAAAGATTGGAAAGTATTAAATAGAACAAGTAGGTCACACAAGTGGGATGATACTGCCCCTTATCTTTAAACAATATTCTGACTGTAGCACAATGAAAAGAAATTAATACTGTATGTGCTCCCATGTGAGCTGTCAGAAAGATAAAACTGAATATTCTTTAAATCAGCTTTTTTCCGTGGACAACTGCTTCATCATCATTAGTATGTATATCCTTATTAATATCTAGGCCACCCAGTTATGAGACCCTAGACTGCAGCTTTTCATAATTTACAACTACTCCCATCATTTTCAGCAGGATTGTATGCATGACCTCTCACAGAATGAACACTTGATAAATTTCTCCAAGTCTTCTCAAAGTGTTCTTTTGAACTAAGGGCTAAGAATAAATGTATCCATCTGTTTAGAAAGCTGCATTTATGCACAGTGTGATGATCTTTGCCAACTGTTTTACTTAGCCTAGCTGTGTGTGAAAGGACTGGTCACTGTAACATGTCTGGGAATTTGAAATTGAGACAGTTCAGCAGACGAGGACAGACACACAAAGCTTCTAAAGTGAGATTTAAGAATTTAGATCAGATTATAAATAAATGCCTCTACATTCTGTAGTTGTCCAGCTGATAAATGTATTCCATTTTCAGTATGTGACCAAGTCTGGAAACTTTTAAAGCTGTTTACAGATCACTCGCATGCATTCTCTTCAACTGGTTGAAAAGTTTAGCTCAGGACCAAATGTTCACTCATAAATAGGAAGCGGTATGAATGAGAGTGGAATAGAGATGAACTATAGACAGGTTTGCAGTATAAGACTAGTGCAAACCAGTATAGTGGTGACTATTTTAAGCACTGTTTAGTTATGCAGAGAATAACATAATCCATTGTAGACTGTAATGAAATGATTGACTGCAGTGACAGCAACTGTAAGTGAAGGACTGAGCCCATTGTTCAATGTCAGGTGGAATTTGAGATATAAAATTTCGGGATGGGATTGGCTTTATGAGGTTTGGAATTTTCTATATGCTAAAAATGCCAAGCAGTTTCTTTTATTGCACAGATTTATAGGATCTTATATCCAGAGTAATAAAAAATGCCCTTCCTTAATGATGATATTATTAACTACTAATTGGTGAGGGGAGTAAGTAAATGAAAATCAGCTAGGCAGTAAACATTGCTTATTAAGAAACACTATCTCTATAGGCATCTCTGGAGAGATCTTAAGACGGTATTTTGAAAATCTTTTGTGGTGAAAGAACTCTTCCATAAGTAAAATAAAACTAAATTATGCTGTTCCTCCACACAGCAGCCCATCTCAGTGCTTGGGCTTGCTTGTTGATGCAGCGGTGTAACTTATCTAAAAAGTGGTGAAACTCATTTTCACTACTTTGCCTGACATTATGAATGTTAATAGATAAAATTAGATCATATTAACCAGGTCTTTTGAAACAAAGGAAGCTCTTCAGTTTCTTCAAGTGAGTCAAAATGCTAGTTTTGAGACAAGTATCTTGGTTAATCTTAAATAATTCAAAACTGAAAGAAAATCTTACAGTTCTTTGTTTCTTGGGATTAATCAGTGTGTGCTTTCTAGGCATGCATAGTTTATACAATCAAAAATGCAACGATTAACTTGAATGACAATCTCAATACGTCTTAAGTCTGTTCTTAGTACACTGTTAATCTTACCTCTCTAGCAGGTA
>JANIJG010001537.1:0-34116 GCA_024611175.1 Megaceryle torquata | reverse complement strand
TTATTTATTTAATGTAACCTCAGTTGCGAAAAGGTGCTTGTGACTTAGATAAATGTAGCTCTGCTCTGTCCCAGCCATGTCAGATATCTGTGGTCATGGTATTTGCATCCAACTGCAAAGTTCAGTTGCAGGTGTTATTGCAGGTATCACACTTAACAGTAATGTAGCATTGATAAGGGTTTTGGAAAACCTCGGGGTACACCTTGTTTTTTAAAGAAAAGTAATTCAATTTTTATGATGAAGATTTGTACTACAAAGGGACCCCTTAATTCTGGAAGCCATTTGGTGTGGATATGTTCTTTTGTCTGTGAGGAACAAAGTGGAGTCTGTGGGGCTCTATGGGTCTGACAGTGTCGTTCTGCCAGTGCTTACCTTGTGTTGTGGCACATTCACTCCTCAAATGCAGCCCATTCCATTTCTTTCATAATTGGTCTTCCATTCATGTACAAAAAGTATGGATGCTGTTAAAAATGCACCTAAACAAATTAGTAGCTTTAAAACAAACTCTGGGGACAGTTCTAGTACAGGCAAATAAGCTTAACTTAATTTCTAAGTTACCGTTAAGATAAATCTACTACTTGAGAGTTTGGGGCTTTTTTTTTAAGGAAATAAGTTTTCATATATATATATTTTTAAAACCTTAAATAGTGTTATAGATCCCACAGCCACATGTTTGGCAATCATGAATTTATAATATTATGTTTGCAGTTTCCTGCTTCTTGTCTTTTAATGAATGCATAACATTTTTTGTTATATACATGTAATATACCTTTGTGTAGTAAATGTTGTATTTAATGCTCCAGTAGTCTCTGAATGCAGTTTTAACTGTTAAACTATCTTCTTAAGAAACTGTATTCTTAAAAACAAAATTGTAGAAACTAATTTTCTTAGTAAAAGTCTGCAAGTATGTGTGTTATCTCTGAAATCCACACATGCTCTGACATGCTGTTATCTCTATTTCTCTCTCATATAGCTGTTACCCAGGTCTCTGGCAGCAGATGGCTGGACTATAATGCACTGTTAAACAAATAAAACCATTAGGCATGTAATACTGCCTGGTAAATGACTGTGTGTTTAAAAATGGTTTCAAAAAATTAAATAGAAAATAAAATTAATTTTTTAATTAATTTGATGAAATTGGAAAAAAAATCCAATTTCAGAATACATAAAACATCCCCTCTTATGTTATGTTTGTCATTTGAAGTCAGTCTTTTTTTATTACATTCTTGCATCTGGTATAAGATAATCAGTCCTAAATCAGTTTTCTAATAGATGTTTTCTACAAGTAATCACTCATTTTACGTTTATCTTTGTAGGAAGATTTTTTGCTTCTGTAATACTCCAGCACACAATTATCTATTGCATTATTTGCTCTTTTTTCCTCATTTTCAAATTTGATACAAATGTATTAAAATTATAATTCAACACTAGTGTCATGGCTCTGTAATAAAACTGTTTTTCAATAATTGTCAGCAGCTGAGAGATGCCATTTTGTCTTTTTGTTTTTAGATATGCCAATATTTGGTCTTTGCCCGGCTCATGATGATTTCTATTTGGTGATGTGTAACCACTGTAATCAGGTCGTAAAACCACAGGCATTTCAATCACATTATGGTAAGTGCTTAACTATTTTTAATAATTAAGGGTGAGGTTAAATCAGGATTAAGCCTGGCAATTTTTTTTTTTTAATTGATGGTACATAGATCATTACATTATAAATAATGTCAAAGAACATAACGTGTGTTTAGTCATTTTATATACGTTGTAATGCAGTTATGTAAAGATCTTGTTCCTTTAAATTTTTTTAATGACTTCTTGAAATGCTGCATACATATAGTTCAATTTTGAAATGACATATATATAGTATATTCACAGACAGTATGTGTACTGTGTTTTAGTCTGCGTGTGTCATTTCTCCTTGTGTATTTATACAGATTATTTTTACACAGGTTCTGTTGTAGTACGAACTGTGAACTTCAACTAAAAGCTAAACTGCTAAATTTTGTTGTAAAACATGGTATGCTTCCAGTGGCCAGTAAGCTTATTTATTTATTTCCAGAAGTATCAATGAGTACTTGTTTTACTGGTCTGATGGTTTTGTATACAAACTATACTAGGAAGTTCTTGTTGTGTTGGTTGGTGTTAGCCAGTGTTTTTGGAGGACGGAGAAAATGTGAAGTGCTATGCAAGTTCAAGTGCTCAATTACTTCCTACAAATGCAACTGGGGGAGACTGGCAGTTCTGCTTTTCCATGTTCCTCTCAATATTAGAAATTAACCTCAAACAATCTCATTCCAGTATTTGGATAAGAGGATTTTGGTATTCGGCCTTTTGTTTCCTGAGAAATTCAGGAGATGTCCTCTCACCAGTTTGTGAGATATTTTTTTAACCAAGTGCTAATGAGAAAGATGGACAGAGCACCTTCTGAACTATTCCTTCTTCCCCCTGTTCATGCAGATTTGTACGCATTCCCCTTTTTCTGGCCAGTGCACTTACTGGTTGCCTTGCTCTTTAGAAGGATAGAAGATGCTCGATATGGGTAGGGAGCCTCTTCTAGTGTTGAGAACAAGGGATCACTTCTTACATATTAAATAATACAGCCCTTTGGCAAGAGAAGATATACTCATTTCTGCTGCTTCCTAGAGACTGGGGAGGGGTCTTCCTATGCTGTACGGAATGTGAACTACTTCTCCTTTCCACCTCTCACTTGTTTTTCTGTTATAATATCTTATGGATTATACCCCTACCCTTGTTGCTGGATTCTGCAGTTGTCCTTTACAGAGTGACTCTGAGAAGAATCTGAATAGGTTTTGTGATGTAACTCTTACTAGTTTGCTTGTTAATCTGTGGATGGCAGTACTAATAATGACAAAAAACCCAAACAACAACAACAACAAAAAAAACCAAAACAACAAAACCTCAACCAAACAAAAACACAAAGACACAAAACGTTACCCCCCCCAAAATCTCCACATCAAAAAACAACCACAAAACAACACAAAACCCAAACAAAAAAAGCCACCACACACACGCACACAAAAGTTAAAAATTGTGGACATAAGTCTCCAGAGCCAGGAGAAGAAAAAGGCATCAGCTTTTCTTCCTCTGATTACTGTAAGCCTTTGTATCAGCCAAGAGCAAGTCTACCCCTTGCCAGTGTGATTCCTCACCTGTCACTGAATATCAGTTTGGGATGTCCACTAAGTCCTTCTAAAATGTCATATTAAATTGATTCTGACAGTTAAAAATAAATTTATGGGGGAGGACTGGATGGTGCCCAGGTCTGAGTGTTGGCATATTGAATCTTCCATCTTGAGGTCAGTAATGTGGAGCTGGCTCAGGTTGGTAGTGGTAGAGAGCTGTGGATATCTGCAGACACTGAGTTGTCTTTCTGAAATGAGCAGGTGATCTCCAAATACTGACAAACAGGTGTCTGTACTGTAGGAACCAGTATCGTAGTTGTTGGTGTAACAGCCTTACAGGCAGATGGAAAAAGCAGTTCAAGAACTGAACAGGTATGACATTGCTGCTTCATGAAACCATGGGGGTTCTACCAGTGTTCATCTTCTTATGTCAGGTTAATTCAAACTCTTCTTTAAGAACCACATGCAATTTAAAAAGGGACAGACTGAAGAAGCAGCTACAAAATGAAGGCATGAAAAATACTGTAAAAGAATAAATACTAACATAACATTTCCATTCTATATTGCATTGTAGGAGTGTGATTTCTAAACGTGAAAAATCCTCTAAAGTAAACCTTACATCAGTGGCAGAATCATACTCTGGGAGACGTGTAGAAGGAGGGGATGGAGATGACAAGGTTATTCTTAGTGTTTCTTAAGCCCATTCTGAACAATGAAGACTCTCGGGGAGGGCTGCGGTGTGCAGAGGAAACAGGCGGGGCCATTCTGATGAGAAAAACAGGCTTGGGTGGGGTGAACGTCATTAAAGGACCTTAGTTTGCCAAACTAATAGCCTCAGAAAGGTAAGAAGGCTGACTTGGTGAGTTTGTGTAGCATGAACTCTTGCTGCTTTTTATCACCCTTCACATTCTTGAAATCCTTACACGGTTGTCCCTTGTTATAGCAAACTGAATGTGAAAGCTGATAAATATCCCAGGTGATTGATGACCAGGCAACGGTGAGGGGGTTTTGTTGGTTTTCTGTTTGTTTGGGTTTGTTTTTTTAATACAGTGTACTTCAGCAGAAGGAAATTTCTGAAGTCACAGACAGTTTTTTTAAAACAAAAAGTACACTATCATGATAACAACAAAGTGAAGCACTCTTTGGATTCATCGCAGTTGGTTTGCCCTGAATTAGGTCTCATTTGTGGCATTATTTCAGGGACTGATAAATGAGACATTACTTCAACAAATTCTGAAAAGCTGCAGTGATGTTCTTAGGGCCTTCTAAAGTTATTTTTAATTGTTACCAGAGAAATAGTGATCTTTATAAATATTTTACAAATCCTGGTGCTACATGTCTCTTATACTTGGTGTTCCTTGAAACTTGTCATGAGGGATTTTGTTTTCTGAAGTAGTAGAATATACTCTTGTAAAACATCACTTTTGTCAAAGGAAGATTAAACAAACTATTAGCTGAACCTAATGAGCTAATTAAATTCTTCTAAAGCATATATGTGATAAACTACTAGGCCAAAAGTGCACTGCAGGACATATGCTAGATTTTTTTTTCTCTGGACCACAAGTAGTCAGAAATAATGTAATGTAACCTTATTCATCAGAATATTGGACCTTTTTAGTAAAATATTTTATTGATACAAATCACAGATTTTTGTATGTAACTGATACTTTTATATTTCATAGGTTTTACTAAAAGAAATATTAATTAAAAATTAAGTTCCACTTTTTGAGGCAATCCGAGTATGCATTTGGAGTATGAATTGCCATTTTAATAATTTACTCTCTACTCTTGATATAGATACTGTCATTGATTCACAAAATTTGGTGTTGTTTGGTATGCATAACACCATGTGTAGGTTAGTTTTTAAAGGCAATCTTATTAAATTAGATGTCTCCTTCTGGTATTTCTTCTGTGTGTGTACAGCAGCTGACTGTGAGTACACTCAAATGATTTTACCCTCTTGGCCAAGAGTGGCAGAGATGCTGGAGATCTGTTGGGGCAGGAGCAGGCCAGCTGAGAAAGAATTGTTTCAAGACAAATCCTCTGTTCTGTCAGATCTCAGCTGCTTCATTTGTGGGGCTGGACAAGTGACTTAAGTCCTTTATTGCTCCTATTCTTGCTGCTGCTTTTTGAGTTGTTATGCTTTCCTGGTACCAGCATCTTCTTTGGATGGCTCAAGATCAAATCAGAAGTGAAAGATGGAAAAGTGTAATTTTCAGGCATTCAATCTCGTGGGTGAAACACCCAAGATCAGTTTTTGTGGTGACCTATTCTGAGAAAGCACAGTGGGTTTTTTCCCACCTGGACTATTTCTCTACACACTGGACAATTGTGTGCTAGCCTCTCCACCTTCCATGCCACATAGATCCTCCCTCTGTATTTAAATCAGATCTATTTCTTAAGTCTCTGCACAGTTTCCTTTCAATATATAAATTCTTACAGTAAAAATGACTTAGCTGTCTGTCCAATTGCTGTCAGGCTCCTCAAAACAGTGGGGTGTGCCTGTGTCCCTTTTATTTCCTCTCTTTTTCCTAAGAAAATGTGCTAGATACGGTTCTTGTGTTGCTCTTCGAGGAAGCCATTGCAACAGTTATTTTGTGGAAACCCTGAAGTGGTGTGGGTTTTGGGCTATATGACCTTTTGTTGGTATTTCAGCCGTTCCACGGGTTTATCACATCTCCCTGTGGTTATCAGCCTCCTGTCTGAGGAGAGCTGCTCTGTGCACCATCTGGGCTGCTTTGTGGCTCAGAGAGAGGAGATGGCTCAGCAGTGTGGCAGTAGTGTCAGTGTAAAGCTGTGGTGTTTCTTCCTTCTCACTTTTTTTCAGTTGTACGTTTCCATAAGTATAAAGTGGGGTTAAACTCTCAGCAGTAATAATGAAGGCTACCTGTAAAAATTAAACTGAGAGTGCCTGTAAGTCATGTAGTGATTGTGAAAACCATTTATGCAGTATGTATTGGAAAGAGATAATGATAGTGTGCTGGACTGTTGAGTCATTAAAAAGCTACGTATAGTGTTCTGATGAACTTCCAGAGGTTTGGCGTGCAGTGGCAAAGGTGAGCAACTGCTGTGAGCTTTGCTGCTGCTCTGTGAGCTGCTGGGGAATAGCTCAAACAATTTGGTTTCCAATCAGTGTGTGTTTAAACCTGCAGCCTAGGATTCAGAAATGGGGTAGTAACAGAATTGTCCACCTGTTGTGATTTCTAGGAGGTTGTGAAGTTGGAATAGACATGCCCAGCACACAACCTTGTGCTCAGCCTGGAGAGACTCAGAGGGCAGATCCTGGCAGTGGAGAAAGATGTTCACTTGTGTTACTTACTTAGGTCTGTCCTGCAAGTCAATGTGAAGTCTCTTGTGAATCTTCTTCATCTAACTGTGTAACCATACTCCTGCCTCTCTCAGCCCGTTCACGCACCCACCTGCAGTTAGCAGGTTTACTGCTTTGGCTAGTCCTAAGGGTCTCTTTTGGTGTCGGTGTTAAGTGCTTGGATTCAGAGGGAACATTGGAGATTTGTTGTGTTTTCAGTTGGGATAAATGATCCATTAACAATCCCTGCCAATACACTGTTGTGTTTCGGATGCCATACCATATGCAATTTCAGTATTAGTCCCTGCAGCATATTTAGGTTCTTCTGACATAGTGTGAATTGAATATAAATTCGTCCTACCCTCTTTCTCTTACCTCAAATTTGGCAGCAGATAATTGTTCTGAAAAATGTGACATCAGTATTTAATATTTTTAATTTTTATTTTTTGAAGTTGGGCAGATGTTACTTGTTTGGAACAGAATAGAGTGTTTAGCATGATAAAAGATAGAGTGACTGTACGAGGCAGCACTGAAAGCAGATACAAAGTGAATGGAATGTACTGAATCTTCTTCCAAAGCTATTGGGCCTGAGGACTGGGGAGTTTGTTTGGTGGGGTTTTCTTGTTTTGCTTTGTGGGTTGGTTTTATTTTGAGTGTGTGGTGGCTTGTTGTTATTTTGGGGTTTTTTTTTGGTTGAGTTTTTTTGGGGGGTTTTGGGGTTGGGTTTTCTGTTTTTTCTTTTCCTTGTAGGAGATTACTTGAGCTCATCCACATTTTGGAGGCATAAACCTTCATTATGGCCTGCATAGTTTTTTGCAGCCAACAATTTGTTTCAATAATTCAGTGTCCACTGTTTGCTAATGTCTTTGTAAAGCAGTATGGAAATGTTTTATATAAATCATAAGAATTTTCTTGGGTATCGGTAATCTTCTGTAGTAGTCTAATAACAAAAATAGAACTTGATTATTATGTGGTGTGTCACAGATGTGCTGGACTAATCTGCCGAGCGTATTGCCAAACGTGCACAGGTGGCATTTGGCATATTATGGCTCAAGTTAATGTATATGAGTTAACAAATTATCATTGGCAGCTTCATCAGCTTCTGTTTAAATACACAGTTCTCTCACAGCACTTCGCACAGTCCAGATTCCAGCAGTTTATTCTTAGTCTTTGAGTTCAGCAGCAACTAGTTTAATTTCTTGCCAGAGATTTGCAAAATTCTGTAGCTTTTGCAAGAATCATCTTGGCATATTCCCAGAAGGGAATGGGCTCAGAGGTCAGCACAGGATTCATTTCAGGAGAAAAAAAAAAAAAAAAAAAGAAAACACACAAAAATCCCCAACACAACAACAAACAAACCCACAAAACATTGCAGCTGATTTCGTTATTTTTAAATAATGCATCATGAAATAAGAAAGTACTACCACATGGAAAAGAACTCTGTAAATGCATCTCGAGCTTTAAAATGCATACCCCAGAGCCATTAGCTAAATACCAAATGTGCCATGTGGATTTTAAGGAGCAGTGAAGTTTGGCGCTGTGGTTAATTGTAACTTCACAAACGGTTCATGTGCAGGTTATTTTTGTAAGCCTAATGGCTGTGGTCTTTGTTTATTACATGAAAACACAGGGAGTCTGAGAAGCTGATGGCAGTTTTCTAGTAAAACTTCCTCCTTTTTTGTGGGCACATGGATTTGTCAAGCTCTGCTTGAAGACATAAAGCAATTTTAAGTATTGGCTAACAAAAAAGGTGATGTTCAGCTTCAGATTTAAAAAAGAAATTGTTCCATTTCCTGCTTGCTGTGTAACTCATTTTTCTATCTCCAGCACTGTGTGCTAAAATATTACAAACTTTAAGTGTTTTGGTGAGCTTGGGGCTTTTCTTACTGTTGGTTTCATGAATCAAATTTCATACTGTTCTGCCATAGCAGAAAGCCTACCTGCAGAAATCCTTGTGGTTTATTACTGACTGAATAGAGAATATATACATATAAAAGTATGTAACTAGTCTAATGTGCAAAATTATACAAGAGTTCTGTGAAAACCCTGCTCCTTTATAGTAATCTCTGACAGATACTTGGAGACTGAGACCAACTGCTCCCTTTTCAAGGTAAACCCTTGCAGGGGAAGAACAAGTGGAAAGAAAGAACAACAAATATATTTATCTTTGTGGGGAAAGAGGAATCAGTGCTGCGTTCACTGTCACATAAATATCTGTTCAGCAAGAGGGAGAAAGTATGTTTATCAATAGATTGCACTAAGACTCAAAGAGAACAAGTAGGTCTAATAAAAAGGAGCTGTGAGCGTATTTGACTACAGCTTCACTCTGGAAGAAGCCAGCTGGAATAGTTGCATCAGGTATACAATTAAAGATAATTGACAATGGGAGAGTTAACAGCTCTAGAAGTCAATGTTAAGTTTCATCATTCGGAACTCATTTTGAATGATGAAACAGAGTGTGGAGCAGAACACGGACCTCATAAACATCGTTTCAGATTTCCTACAGGTTCAGGAAAGGCCATTCTGCATCAGTTTACGTGCTCCACATCTTTGGAAGGTTTCCTTCACAGCTAAAAGGGCTCTTTCTAACTCCTGAGCCACTCCTTCAAGCTGGAGCTCAGCCAGAGGAGGTGGCATGCATTGCGAGGACAGGCCATGGGCATGCAGGGTTTGGCACATGGCCCAAAGCTGAGTGAAGAAGAACGAAGCTGCAACCTGTTTAAGAGCTGGGAAGTTGGAAGAAGCCTGAATTGGTGTGAAAAAGGCCAGGATTTCTGCTGTGGAGAGCCACCGAGATGTGAACTTGGTGTCGAAGTTTAATTTCAAAAGCTAAGCACATGGAGATCAGTTATTTGTAAGGACTTGCTCATTTATATTTTGGGGAGAACTGTGTGTTCTCATGAACTGTATAGATTATTCCAAGAACTGAAAACCTCACATGAACACCACAATGCTTTGTGATTCCAGGAAGTATTCTGGGAAGCTTGTAAAACAATGTTCGGTCTTGAATGGTCACGAAGAAAGTAGTTTGGGTTGTATTTGTCTTTTTTTTTTTTATGGAAGCGCATAGTTTCAAGTTCTCTAATCCCACCATCCGACTCTCGAACAACTGCTGCATTTGGAAGAGAGAAGATTTGCACGTTGTCTCTTTTTCTCTGCAAGCACAGCCATAGAAGTCAGATAGGAAATCTCATTGGTAACCACCAGTTACATTACTTTTTGTTGCCAGGATAGCACTGCTGCCAGCACGGAGCTGTGCAGCACCTGCCTGGGGCAGCAGTGCCCAGCTAGCGCAGGCAGGAAGATGGCAGCTTTGGCAGGGCTGCTTTAGCACAGCTGGAATTTAGTGGTTTGCAGTCTGGGTGTGTGTATGTCCGAGGCAGGGGAAAAAGAGGACACGGGGGAATAGCTAAAAAGGGAAATGGAAAACAAAGAACTGAAGTTAAATACATATTAAAAGAAATAGATGAAGACAATAAGGAGGAAGCTGAGTAAGGAAGGTAGGAGTAAATGAACTTGAAGTAGGGAGAATAAAGTAGGTATGGTGCTGGCTTTATTACTCTATACTGAGTGGAAGAAAGAAGAGATTTAACAACGCAAAGCAAACTAAAGCTTTTTCATTATTTTATCCTCTCTGAATATTTTGGCAGCAATGCTGTTACTGTGGTTTGTGTAATGTCATAGCATTCGTGGATTTTGCTCAGCTTGGTGGGGGGTGAGTGGAACAATAGTGTGTTCTACTTGAGACACCTCTCCTGGCTTTATCAGGCACTGGCCATTGAGGGAAGAGATGGATATATGCATGCAAGTGCACTTACTTATTGGTCATCACATGTGGCTTCTTATACATCCCTTTTACTGTTTCTTGCTGCACTTCTTAATTTTGTTTAAAAGTTTCCATTTCAGTACTCTAATATTTTTTTCTAATATTTTCAGTACTCTGATATTTTTTTTAGAGTAAGGTGTACATGAAACTTTCAGCAGCTTTTACAATAAATAAGAATGCCCACCAGCTCTCTACAAGTGGAGAGAATAGGAGGCAGTGTATTAGATGGAAGAAAGTTCTCTCTGCTGGACCTACGTAACAGCAGTGTTTTGTAGGAACTTCACTGCTGCCTCAGGAAAAGTAGGCAGCATTTTGAAAGCTGTATTGTCACCTCACCCACCAGATGTGGATGCGAGTGTTGCATTTTTGGAAAAATGATAGTGTTTTTCTTACCACATTAAAAGAAATTAAGAACATTTTGGTTTTAGGCACTGGTAAAAAGTAACTGCTACCTGTTTACTTAGGCATTATGTCAAATAATTTTCACTTGTTATTTATTTACTCTTTTTTGAGCAGTTTGTCTTGTCAGTACCTACAAGTTTTGTTTTTAAATGATACTGCTTTGTTTGGTATTGGTTTGTCTTGTCATCCCATCTCCTGCCCAGGCAATATGATACACTTAAAATCTAACATTTGATCCACATAACATCTAGAAACTGTGTTTTTTCAGATAGTACCAGAAGAGGGAGTGTATAATGCTTTGTATACAATGAAACCTCTAAGTTTCTTGATGAATAGCAATCAATAACTGCATGATTTATGTAATAAGTTAAAAAAAAATAATTACAGGCTGAAAATAACTTTCAAAAGAGCACAATTAATGCTACCTTTTGAAGCTCACCATTAGGTTTAAGTCAGTTTAATGCTAAATAATTATATCCAAGTAATGTAAAAGGCCTTGAAGCCGATTCAGATTTCTAAGTGTTGTGTTGTGTTTACCTGTAACAAAGATCCAAACAGCTTTTCGATAGCAGTTGTGGATTAGCTTTTACAGTACCCATCTCTATAAGAGCTCTGTAACAGTGTGCAAATTGAAAAAAATTACAAATAGCTTTAAAAAAAAAAATGTAGAAAGTAACAAACAGAAATAAATAAGTAGGATACATAAGTCTGTGATACTGTTACTGACTAAATAAGCCACCATTAGCTATCTTGGGCAGTAAAACCAAAATACTTCCAAACCCTATTATCTGATACTGATGACAAAATTATAATGTAGTGCTTGTATAGAAAATCAATATTTTTACTCTGTGTAGATGTTCCTCCAGTTGTCATGCACCAGGGCAACAGGTAAATCCTTTGAACAGTAACAATGATGTAGGAGGAAAAGCCATCATTGTGTCTAATATGTAAACTCCTGACAGACTTTGCCTGTTTTGCTGCCTCATAGAAGTTCTGCAGTGTCTGAGCATGCTGCTGACCACAAAGAGATTGCAGTTACATTTTGTTTCCCCAGGTTGTATTAGAGAAAGAAGAGCCATCATCAAGAGATTCTTGTCCTCTTTTTCTCTTCTTCTCTGTTCCCCAGCTAATAATGAGTTGCCCACGTTGGTATAAAACTCTCACTCTTCACACTGCTTTGTAAAGGATGCAATTAGACCTGGCTCCCGGAGAGCTGAAGTAGTTGCTACATAGCTACGAGATTTTCTGACAATCTTTAACTCATAATTCTTTACAGAGCAGTTTTTTTTTGAAAGGAAGCCTTTTCTTGTAGCCAGATCATCTTCTTACGTTGTTACTCCATAGGATTTTCTTCCTCTGCCAGGCAGAAATTGTACTGTGCTGTGTCCTCTGTGTGTGACTCTACCAGCTGCAAAGAACCTGTTTGTCATGTCTGGCAATGGGAAGAGCCCTAGTTTCTGTGGTGCAATGGAGCTAATTCTGTGGGTTAGGTAGAAGGTGTACCCCTTTCAGTGAGCCTTTCCAGCTTTGAGTCTGGAACTTTTTCTGGTACTTATGGAGTACCTGAAAGTGTAGAGTTTTGAGCTGATCAGAAGTTTTTTGTGGTATATTTTGATGGGTTTAAGAGCTGATTGTTATTGTCTGTAGATATTCCCATGGAATTCATGGCTCCTCTCCTTGCTTTGAGGAAAGTTGACTTTGTCTCCTTGGTTACTACATGGTTGAAGTCTTCTTTTGAGGTCATAGGATAAGCATTTTGATGTTTTGTTGTGTTAGGGTGGACTTAGTAAAGAAATTATTTTTCTTTTTTTTCCACCTTTCTAGATCCTAATGAGAAGCCTTACAGTACTCTGTAAGGCTCTGGCTCTTCGCATCATTGGCATGGTACTAGCTAGCACTCATTTTCTTCAGTTTCATTTTGGCTTACAACCTCTGACAAGCCACATGTATGTGCCTGGAAACATGCCATGTTGACGCTCTCCTGGCCTCTAAGGTCAAAGGAAAGGTTTTTAAACTGCGCAGTTCAGTCCCCTCTCATCATAGTGCTGTGTACTCTTTGACCAAAGGTCATGCTGTGGGTCACAAAGCTATCCACTGGCCAGCTTCTAAAAATACCCATGACTGCTCTGATAGCTATAGAAAGTGATATAAACTTATATAAGTATGTAGTATTGCAAGGATTGATGCTTATATCTTGCTTGTTGTGATGGACTGAGAATGACAGCTAGTGTCCCTTATTTTTGGTAATGACCAGTACCTTTCTCAGTCCAGCTCGCCACACGATCGATCAGTCTTCTGAATTGGGATGGGTACTGACCTTTAGGACCATACCCATCACCTTTTTCTGTGATCGTAAGAATGTACCCAGGGAGGCTGGGCAGATAGGATGAGCTGAAAGCCCTGACAAGCTCCTGGGCTGCTTACTGTATCCTGTGCCCTGTCCCAGTTGTCCTTGTGGCAGTGGTCCACGATAGCTGTGCCTGTACACTTGAAATCTAATGTACTGAATGTCTTTTTCTGGTTTTTAGTCCCTGAAAATCACATCAGTCTATCTAGAATCCTTTGTTCTCTGTGTGTACACACGTGCTAAATGGGTAGCAAGCTATATTTTGTATTTCTGGAATAAACAAGCACATTGTGTAAGTGGAACTGATGCTAAGGCATAAAGTGCTGTCACTTGATTGTGCACCAATAAGCCTGTCAAGTTGTTCCTTTGTACTCAGTCATCCATTTTATTTTGGACTCGCACCACTTTTCTGAGACCTGAGGAACTTCTAAGCCTGCCCACTGGAGGAGGAAAAAAACCAAACCAACACCAAAATTGAAATCTTGCCCAATATATTTGTGTTTCTGTAGCACATAAGACACTCTCCAAAGTGGCAGCTGCTAGAGAGAAAAATCCACTGATTTCAAAGTGCGTTCTGAAGGTTCTGGGAATTTAATTCCTGATGGTACTTTGGAGCACTCATCTCCAGCTTTGGAAAAAAAAAATAAATATATACAAGGCCTTAAATATAAGTCAGTAGCACTTCTTTTTATGCAGTTTTGCTGCTTGCTTCACTAAGGCCAGATTCATGATGGCACGTGGTTCATGACAGGGTTCTTTCTGTGTACCTCCTGTAGCAGCAAAGTCAGTTTTCCAAGTAACCACACTGGAGTTCTCAATTGATCAGCTTTAAGAATTTTGGTGTTGGCTCAAGGCCCATCATTCTCTTCCTTCCAGGAAGAATAATAATAGTAGCCAGTAACCAATCTCTTAAAAGCAAAATATTTACAACAAAACCATTTTAGACAGTACTAAATGTAAACATAAGCAGCCTGCAGTGTAAGCAAGCTCAGCTTATGCAGTGTTGACAGCAATCAGATGAAATTCCTTGGAATTCTAAAATTTTATATACCCCTCAAAACTTCTAGGAACTGGGAAATTAATCATTGCTGCAGCACACAACCCAGTTCTTCGTCCTCTCCAGTTGCTTAGGCCTCCAGCCCCTTCCCTGGGATCAAGTCACACTTTAATTCTTGCTGGTCCTCAGTCTGCTAATTGCTAGCTTTGGCACAAGAAGGCTTGTGGTTTGTGAGACTGTCAGGTCTTTGAAGGGATGGTTTTGCTTTTTGTCACGGAGAGAGCAGATGGTGCGAAGGCTCAGGCTGAGCGGTCAGGACTGGGCGAGAGGGCAGGAGCGCTTTTTGCTGTGGCAGTATTAGCTCGCACCAGCCAGCTTAAAGTGGTTGTGAAATTTGGGCCTGAAATTGCTGAATTTTGAGAAAGGATAAATGAGTTGTTGCATGTGTAGTGGAGAGAATGAATCCTGGTCATCTGTGGCTTTGTCCTGTGTGTTTTGCCATCGCTCTCCCTCCTTTGCAACACCTTGTCCTGCTACGTGTACATAAATTGCTTTAAGTTTCAAGTCATGTTTTGCTTTTGCCCTTTTTTTTTTTTTTTTGGCCTGACAGTTTAATAAGACCTACACGTGCCACGGCTAGGTTGGAGTGTGCATATGATGACCAGCCCGTGATGATCATCTTGCCTTCTTTCTGTAAGAGCACTGAGAGGTCTTACCTTTGCTGTCTGAATGCTGATATTAATTCTGATAAAACCCAGTATTTTTAGGACCTCTCTCTGCATGGGGGGGTGGGAAGAGATTAAAAATCAATTTTCCTGGCAATGCAAAATGTGCAAAGTACTTCAGGCTGTAGAATTTATTTTTTTATTATTATTTTATGTTATTATTTTCTTAACATTCTGCAATATTCATTCATACTAGAGAGCTACTGTATGTATGTGCATAGTGATAGCATCACAAATGATATCAATTATCATTCATGATACATGTGTTCAATGAGGAAACAAAGGAAGGAGGGGGTTGATGCTGTTCTTTACATTATCTTAAGTAGTAGGAAGCAAACTTTATTCCATTGCAATGGTTTCAACACAGTTCAAGTTGTCCTTCCTCGATTATCTTGCAACACCAAAGATCTGGAAACTTGGTTCACTGCAGTGATTCATTTTAACAGCTTCTCTCCCTTCTGCTCTGCCTGCGCTGTCCTGCTGAGGTTAGAGCAGGAGCCTCGTTCCCTGTGAACGAGCAGCAGTGCAGGTGTTTGTCCTTTTGTGCGTGTATGTGCACAAAGCATTACCCAGCTTGCAAGAGGCTAACTCAAGGCCTCTGAACTCAGGTACTAACTGATGGTGTAAGTGTTGAATCTAACGTTGTTGGTGTTTAGAGGATTTTTTTTTTAATGACTTTAAATATTGTTGATAGAAAAATAAAGCCTAAAACCTCTTGCAATATTTAGTACCAGGAAAAGAACTTCATAATTTCATTGCCTTACATAACAAATTGTTTTTACTACGTTAAGTAAAATTACTTCTGCATTTGTCAGCATGTGATTTAACTGTGGCACAATTCCTTTCAAGGTGAAGCTCTGTGAATATTTACTCTACAAAGTTACTTAGAAGCCTTTAGTCATTGGAAAACAGTAAATGAAAACAAGCGCGCAGACTGAGACAGTTGGCATATATGCTGCTACTGTAACATAAGCAGGCATAAAATCCTGTTGCATGCTCTCTGCCATTGTGTGCCTTCCCATGGGCTGGTGCCGCTTTCTCCCCGTGTGAATGTCCCGTCATGCCTCTCCCTTCCATTCCCACTCCTGCCTTGATGCCCAGCTGCTGGGTTTTCTTGGAGGTTGTATTCTTTGTCCTCACTCTTACTCAGAAGGAAGACAGCTTTCTGTATTGTTCCATGTGGGAATTAAACTGCCTGATCTTGGTCAGTTTATTTGTGGAATAAGCAACAAAATATAACCTATTTGCCCTCTTGGTTGTAAAATGAGAGTAGGCCAACATCTAAGTCTAAAGAAGGATAAATTCTAGTTTTTAAGACAAATACATGAGTGCTGCTTCCCCACATAATGTTTAAAGTCAAGAATTTTGTGAACCACTAAAATCTGTTGGAGACTTACCCAGTTTTAATTATGGGTGTCAAGTTAGGAGAATGTACAGTAGAAAAAAAAAAATATCTTCAAAACCATGCATGCCTCTGGTACTAATTTTAGCAATGGAAGGAGATGTTTTAAAACCAGCGTAATCCAAGGAAGCGTCTGTGTTCCCAAGTTGTCCCTAACAATTAACGAGTAGGTGACATGGACAGTCAACTTCTTGTGAAATTCCAAGCAAAAGAGGAGCTGGTTGCTGTCTCCCATTCTGAGTGTATAAATGTGGTAAAGTTAGTATTTACTATTTGTGGTTTAGGATTTAGTATCTGTTTCTAAGCCTGTTAATGGGAGCAGTAGTCTCTGGGTTTCTCTATCTTCCTTTGAGAAGAGAAAAAAAAAAAAAAAGGAAAAAAAAACCAACCCCAACCTAAACAAAACCCTACCTACTGAAATGGTGCTCCCTGCTTCTTTTTAACCCTTCTTAACAAAAAGAAAGTCATATGCTGACACACTGATATGAATGCACAAAGGAGTTTGTACAAGCCAACTGCCTTTCCTCTTGGCAAAGTTTTTATTTTAGTGAAGAAGTTATTTGCTTCATTTTAAGAGGTAATTTGGGTATAATTTGATAACCAGGGAAAAAACAGAAATTTCAGCTTTGATTATGGTAACTTAAGAGCAAAAGTCAACCTCTTTCTTCCTTTTTTAATTTTTTTTTTGTCAGCAGATACGCTGTAATTTTTGCAAGCGATTACTTAGGAAATGGTCCAGAAATATGTAATTTGGTAAAAATGAGATTTTTGGCATCCCTGTGCTCAGTTTGGCTGGAAATCAGACCTTGACATTCAGACCCCAGAGTCTAGAAATTTAGGATGTCGAGACCTATCTGGAAGTTCAGGACAGTGGATACTGGAGTGAATTTTTACAGCTGGAGATGCACACCAGGAGCGTCCTCAGGCACTTTGCCAGGGTGGCAGGGGCTATGTCCCTTGTGCCACCGACAGCCCAAGGAGCTGCAGCTGTGGGGATGCTGGATGTCCCCAGTCTGGGCAGTGCAGCTGCAGAGGAACTATCCCAGCACAGACCTGCCTTGGCCATATCTGACTAGTGATGATGCCACCTCTGTGGCACCAGTGCCCATCGTTGGCAGTGGGTTTGTTGGTAAAGCAGAGGCTGGCCAGTGGCCTGAGGGGCATCCACTTGTCACTGGCAGGGTGCCTGAGGCTGGACTAAAGCCCCCAGCACGGGTGGCGAGGAGGCCCAAGGCGGACGGCTGCATTGCCCACGGGTGTCGCGGGGCCTCGTCGGAACGCGCCGAGCAGCGTGGATAATCTCCCGGCGAGGGATTAAGCGCTGCAAGCGGCCCGCGTGAGCCCTGCTGAAATGTCACCGGAGCGGGCTGGCCTGACTCCAGAAGCAGGCGGGTGGCGAGTTTGCCACGACGGGGGGTAAACGGATGAGTCCTGCGCTGTGCCGGGCCACGCAGCCCCTGCTGAGGCTCTCCAGAGCTCGGCTCTGGCTTTGTGGGCACCTTGGTGGGTGGTGCCAGAGGCAGCCTCTGCTCTCACGTTGCTTCCCTCCAGAAGCTTAAAATTCCCCAAAAAGCGCTGATGACCCAGCTCTGATGGGGAGAGTGCAAGGGGAGAAAATAGCAATAAAAACATAGCTGATTGCAATCCTGTCAAACCTCCAGACAAATTGGCAGCTGTTAATCAAAGTGTTAATTAAAGAAAGAAACTATTAAGAGCATGTTCATTTTAGCTTGTTTTCCTGAGTGCGCTCATCCATGTAATTTATAAATCAGAGAGCAAATACATTCCTTGTTATGGCTCTGTGGCTGGCTGGCTGTGGGCAGGATGGTCTGTGCCGTTATATCTCGGCTTGGGAGGAAATGCGGAATGCAGACACAGCCTGGATGTGTCAAGTGCAGTTCTGGTTTTATTTACAAGGTTAAACTTGCACAAACATTTTAGTTAGCACATCCTAATTACAGCATTGCTCCATTCTTCCAAAGTGAAACGTGAAAAGGCTGGTTTATTTAATGTGAAAGACATCATTGTGCAAGCGCAGTAGGTTCGTGCCCTTGTTTGACTGTATTAGTGATTTCTGTGAGACTTTGCTGCGCTAATGCTGCAGTAAAGTTTTAATTAGTGTATAGTTAATGTTGTCAGTGTTTTTAAAAATGGTCAGTGTTTTGAAACATGGAGAAAGCTGTTTCATGCCCATTGTGATTGGCTAATGTTAATGAAATAAGCAGTAATGATCCTTTTCTATGATTGAAAAATGACTAATGCCTAAAAATGTTAAATCGGGGTAAAATAATGCAAAGCTCTGATTTAAAACAAGAAACCAAATTATTTATTCTCTGTTTTCCATTTATGTTGCAACATGAGTACTTGTGTTCTGAGAGATTTCATATTTTTGAAAGTTATTTGGCTCTTGGGACATCTTTTTAAAACATTGCAATTCACCCTACCACAGGTTTGCTTCTCATTTTTCTTTTCCATCCTGAAAAAGTAAAAAAAAAAATTATGTTTAAAAACTCAAAATAAAAAATGGGGTGTTAGCCACGCAGGCAGAACCCCAGCCTGGATGGCTCATAATGCTCTCATTTCTCCACAAGGCTTTTCTGGAAGTGGGCACTACACGAGGTATAGGGGCTTGGTAACACTTTTGTCCCATTTGCCACAGGGAAGCGCATGAGTTGTCGCATCCATAGGGTGTGCGTGGTCAGTGCCGTACGTATGGGGACAGAGGTGACTGGTGGGTAACATCAAGAGACAGCAATGGGAGCTTCCTTCTCAGCTCACTCAGTATTTCCTTGGCTCTGCCGTGAGCAATAACACCTCCAGGGAGAGGAGGAGCTGTTGCAATTGGCTGGCTCCAAGTAGCCATGTACATGTTTGTTTGGGTATTTTTAATCTTATAAAGCTTTTGTATCGTGTGGCAGTGGATGTCACTACTTAGTCGTGCAGTGCATAAGAAAAATATTTGCGCTCGATGTCTTTTTATCCTGTAGTTTCTTAATGACAGAATCGAAGAATGTCTTTTACTTAGCTGACACTACTATTTTTGTGTATATCCTGTGATATTTCCTCTTATTCCCCTGCTCAAAACAAAGCAAATTCACTCTTTTTGATCTCTTTCATATGAAAGGCTTTTTTCTTTCCATTCCAAGGCTTTTTTTTAATAGCCATCTCCAGAACTTTCTCAGTTAGTCTACAACCCCCATTGTATTTCAGTTCACTAACAACTTTTAAGCAAATTTTCAATGTCAGCATATTTTTTGTATGGGAGCTGAGTCAATCAACATGCAACTAAAGTTTTTCTACATGTAAAGAAATAGCTACAGGGGAAAATATTAAAATTTCCAATTGTGGTGTGAATAGAAGCATTAGCAAGATGAGAGCCAGACAGGCATTTGGATATGTGAACTCATCTGAATACATTACATAAGATTATAATATTGTGTGATAACGTCTTGTAAGGAATATTGTTGATGCTGAAGGGGAAGAACATGGTGTTAAAGATGTAAACCTGATTTCTGGGTAGAAAATAGGCAGAGAGAGAAAATCAGAAATTAGGTGATGGTTCTTCCCTTAATTCTTTATTCTAATGCTTCCAACACGCAGCTCTTCATTAGATTTCCATTTACTCAACATTTTATTAAACTTTGGATTTTTTTTTTTTAATTTTAAATTTGATTTAGTCTCATTTTGAAAAACTGAAGCTTTTCTTTAATGCCACTCAGAGTAAGCATATATAAGAAGTTTTCTAGCTATATTTCTGAGGAAGCTGACCCACACACCTTGGTATGCTGATGATCTGTACTGGTTATCTTTGACACTTTTATTTATTATTGCTGTGGCTTTTCTGAAATTTCTTCTAAATAACTTTTTTTAATAACAAAAAATTATTTATTCAATACCTGCTTTTTAATCAGACAGTGTAGGTATTGTTGTGTCACCAACAGGCTACACAAGAGATTAGTGCTCATAATGTGAACATCCTAATCTCTCTGTGGCCCGAATACTAAGACCCTCTACTGTCTTTCCATAATAACTTTGCAATATTTATATTCCAGCACTTGACAAATTCACAAGACAGCTACTGGACAAAAGGGCCAGGGCCAGTCCCCTGGTGAGAAATCTGTCCTTTCACCTTTGGCAAGTTGCTCAGGAAAGTGTTCCAAAAGTTTAATCTCTGATACTATGCTGGTCTCTTTTTGAGATGCCAAAGCCTTTGCATTTGGGTTTACGTGAGGAAAGAGGGGGTTGGAGAAGGAGAGGAGAACATCCTTTTCTGAGTGATGAAGAGGGACCTTCCAACCATCATGTCTCCCTGGCTCCATTTTGCTTGTGGTTCTGCTCCATGAATAATTTAGTGTCCTGCCTCTATCAGCTTTCTCACATTGCTGGTGAGAGTTTTACTGGTCTCCATGGGACTCTGAGTAGCTGAAACAAACCTGGTGGGAGTCTCCCTAATTCCACTTCACTGCTGCATGAGGGAGCCACACAACACAGCAAAGCCCGTGTCTGTGCACAGGTTTAGGATGACAGTGTGTAGAGGTTGATGATTTAAAGGCTATTTTGCATCTCAGGGGCAAACCCTGTGCGTTTTAAAGAGGTATCTTAAATCCTGTGGAAATTGATTACAGAACTACTCATGTGTGCTGAGTACAGGGGGTTTTGAAAGGATTAGTAACAAATACAGAAAACCAGAAAAACTAGCTTTCATAATGTGCAGAGTTGTGTGGAGGCAGCAGCGGAGAAAGGGCTGTACTTGAAGGTTATTAATTTCAATACATTGTAGTGTTGCTATTTTTTGCTGCATTCTTAACTGTGTTTGCAGTTGCTCCTCTCTCTCCCCTCTCTGTAATGGTGATGATCTTGTAGATCAGGGGAGGCGTGCTGGGCGTTGGGGCTGTTTTGCAGCAGTTACCATAGTGGAGATGGCCATTCCTGCCCAATTAGTGTTGTGCTGTTAGAGAATTACAACACCATCCTGGCTCTGCTGTAGTTGTAGCATTTTTAACAGCATTGTTTAAATACCATAAATTATAGTTAGAGAATCTTCTTTTTAAAATACAATTTAGAAGTATTGAAGTTGGCATTCAGAAGCATACTGGTGAAAACCATCTTTTTCCTCTCCTCTCTCTTGTTTTCTTCAATGGCAGTAACAGAACGGTGACCCTGCTTATGCAGAATTTCATGCTCCTTTATCTAACCTATTTTGCCCAGTGATCGCTTGTGAGTGGATTTCAGTTCCCAAAAGTAAATCATTAGGAAAATTATAAACATACATATTTAGAAATCAGAAGTCGAGTAATTGGTTTTACAGTTTTAAAAGTAACCAGTGCTTCTCCATAACTACTGTAACAAAATGAACAAAATAGTAGTAATAGCTAATGCTTGTGCTCTGTTTCTGTTCCAAGGGATGTGGTTAACTAACCGTCAGAACACACCTCTTGGGACTCGAGTAAATAATTTGCAAATATTCAAATTTAAACGTTTGGAAACTTCAGAGGGCTCAAGTTGCACAGTGAGGCTGGGGAAGACGAAAGACAGAATGCTTCTCTGTGGATGTTTTCCAATTCCCAAGTTTACTTGCATTTCCTATGTTAAGTGCTCTGGTAAACCTGCTTTTAACACCAAACTGAAGTGAAAGTTGAGCTAAAATCTGTCAGTCTAGGACTTCTGGACTGATAGGAAGTAGGTTACATGAAACTTTTATTTAAAGTAGCTATTACAGTACACATCACTTGAAACAATCAGTGGCTTTTGGTTACATTGAAGTTTGGATTTCATGAGGAAGATTAGTTAAGTGTGCTGGACCATCATAAACATCCAAATATGATTTATTTATGTGTCTTAAATTAATGTGAATTGCTGTGGTGGGATTTTGGAACTCAATTGATACACTGAAACCTGAATATTTGCATATACAAGAACTTTGGGTCCTGAATTGAGCATTTATAACTACAAGATATCTTAGATTAAAAAAAAAAAGGATCTCTGTAGTTGTGAGTTTTCATAATAAATCAATACATGCTAGTTAAAGCATAACCAGCTCTTACATGCTTTTTAGGGAGACTTGTGGTGTGTATTTTGGAGTTGATTGGCAAGGGAATGGTGCAGGAATCCATACCTGAGAGAGTGGGACCTTTGCCCTGATGAGAAGCACTGGACAGCAGAGTGGGAAGTAAAGGCACCAGTGTTCTCATTAAACAAAGATGCAGAAAACAGATGGTATGGAAAGCTTAGAGGTGATACAGACCTCATATGAGACGTAAAAAATGTCCTAGAAGTGGACAAATTTGGAGCATAACTCAGCAATTAGAAAGGTCTCAGTGTATTTGCTTTGTTTGTCTGTTGGCTTTAACAAAGAGTTTTCTCAGAGGAAGTTAATTTTCTGAGTTCTTGTTGTGGGAGAGCATGTTTCATGGCACTTACCAAGTCGAGGCCTCCACAAATTGGTTTCATGTAAAAGAACATTTTAAAGGGGATTTAAAAAATCATTGATCTCTGCAGCCAAGTGTTGCTCTGTAATGTATGACATCAAGTTGAATACTATCTTTTGCCCCTAAGAGAAGGTGATTTTATCTTCTTGGGTATTAACCATCTCAGTGTAAGTGTGAGACTGTCTTTGAACAGTGCTGTAACATGTATATGGTGAATGTTAAAAACCTACAAACCAGCACATTTTATATCTCTGCTAGGCAAAGCAAACCTGTTAACATATCAACTTGTGGAGGTGAACTCTGGATTTTAATATAATCTTCAAAGTTGACTGTATTGCATTGTAATGGATTTTTGAGAAAGCACGTGTTTTAAGTAAAGATTTATCATTGTAGCTTAACTGCCGCTTTATGTGGTGGTGTCTGCACAGGCACTAGAAACATTCTGTACTGTACTTGCACTGAATATTTTTAAAGTGAGCAAGTACAGGGTATAAGGTTGCCTCAGTATTGCTAACTTGGTCGTAGCCTGTGTAAAAGGTATTGTATAAACCTATTTCTTAGGTAAATATTTTGTACCTATTTCTATTTATTTATAATCTTGAAGAACTCTGGTCAAGATAAGGAAAACCATTGTGGTAAGTGATATAAATATATAAAGCAACGTAATGCGTACATATCTGCCACCTTCACTTGTATTTGGTATGCTGCAATAGGAATGATATTTATTTCTTTTATTTTCTTATTTTTTCCTTCTGCTAAAGTGTTCTTTTTCTGTGAATGGAGTGCCATAAGCATACGTGACTATCAGTCAGCTTCTCTTTGTGGTTTTGCTAACACTGAGTGATAAACAATAATATCAGCTGCCAGTTGCAAAGCAA
Organism: Megaceryle torquata; assembly: GCA_024611175.1. NCBI lineage: Eukaryota > Metazoa > Chordata > Aves > Coraciiformes > Cerylidae > Megaceryle > Megaceryle torquata. The sequence continues at coordinate 10,661 of JANIJG010001537.1, read as the reverse complement.
TGTTTTCTTATGAAATAGTAAAATGAATTCTCTCTAGAGACATGACAGATTGTGCTGGTGCCAATCAAGCCTTGGCAATCTGTCATTCTGATAGCTTGGACTCCATAAATAGTCTTTTCTATACATTTTTTGCTGGAGTGAAGAATATAACTTTGTTTCAATGCTGTCTGTTCAGCTGAGTGGAAGGTTAAACACCAAACAATGGAAGATGGAGTGACCTCATCCTGACTTATAGTGCAAACAGAGCTGATGGGATGATTAAAGGAACATCAGTGGAAGATTAAGGCAGAATCCTTCGTATCTAGGCCCAGTGATTAGAGCAGGATAATGAAGCAGCAGTAAGTGAGTGAGCAGCAGATCAAGCTCCCTCTCAGGCGATGGCTCCCAAGCAGCTGCACAGTGCCAGGGTGGCATCAAAGGAAGAGTAATTTGCCTGCTATGCCTGTGATTGTTTTAGTTCCCGAGTTTCCTCTGCAGAGTCCTTGTGGATCTAATTTTTTTTTTGTTTCTTTGTCATGGTGAGGTCAGACTGGTGATGGATCAGAGCCCAACACAGGCATTTGTGGTAGAGCCACAAAAGGGATTTTAGTTGGTAGCTGAGTAAAATCTGGAGCTATGATGCATCCTTCCCCAGCAGTGCCCCAGTCTCTGCTCTCCTGTCATGTCAGAGATCTGATCTTTCTACAGAAATTAGAAGATCAAGTAAATTAGCTATCCACAATTGCTCTGGAAATGTAGTAGTCAGACTGACAGAAAATAAATTTTATCCTTGGGTAAATTTTTTTTTTTTTTTTTTTTTTAATATGGCTGTGCTAAATAATGTCTCAAATAACAAATCGAACAGTAGCTCAATATAATGGGGAAAAAAAACCTTAAATTTTCTTTAAGTTGCATTTTTATCATGTTTATACTTCGGGTGAGACAGATATATGAAATAATAACCACTTAGACATAATGTTACCTTTAAGTTTTTTTTCAGTATACCCATTTAATTCCATAGTCTGAATGACACTCTTACACTGAGGCTAACCTATGTTAAAACATACGACTTTCTGAATGTCAGCTCAAGTTGCAACTTATTTCACTCAACTAAACTCGTGTGTGTTCGAAAGGGTGTGCTTCATTTTTGATGACGGCTGTGCTTGCACTGACACAGGTCAGTGTGACTTTTTGCCCTGTACTTACGTAAGAAGTCAGTATAAAAAAATGGGTTTATGAAATTTTATCTGTACATCTTGTATTTGCTGCCCAAAGCTATTCGCTGATGCTAAGAGAGAATGAACAGCACAAACCACTTCCTAGATATTGGGAACTAAACGTAGACCTGAGAGGAACATTTTGAAAAATTTAAGAGTATTGTTAGTCATAATTTGTTGTTGTTGTTAAGCAAAGAAAGTAACATTTTATGTTTTTCTCTGTAAAAGGATAACTTTATTTCTACACTAACATAAAAGAAGATTTAAATCACAGTGAGTCTCGGTGTTTGATAGAAGAATAAGTACTAGTAGCCAAATGTGGTGTGAAGCTTTCTTTTTATTTTTTTATTTCCTCCTTTTTTTTTTTTCCCCCTCCCTATCAGGTTATTATTTGTCAGAAATTAGTGTGTGATTAGTAAGAAATATACAATGGAAAATAAGATTTTTAAACCCAAGAAAATTGGCATCCAGACTAAAGGCCAACTGAAGATGTCTTGTTTTAGTTTGGTTTTAATTTTTGGGGTGCTGTGTGTGTTTCTTTTGGTTTTGTTGTTGCTGGGATGGTTTTTTTTGTTTGTTTGCTAGGTTGCTTTTTTTGGTTTGGTTTGGTTTGTTTGGGTTTTTTGGTTTGTTTTCTAAAAAAAAAAAACAAAAACAAAACTCTTGAAGGGATTTAAATTATCAATATCCATTTTAACAGGAAGTCCTTTGTGCTATGGCAGTATGTGTGTATAATTCTTGCTCAACCGTAACTCCAGCAGGACACAAACTGTCGGTGTATTTTTCCCAATTGATAGTTAAGAGATATCCTGGCCACTGAGCAGAGACAGCCTTGGCTGGGGTGCTAACTCTTCACAGTATTCTGACTCTGTACAGCCCTTCTCCCTCTGGTCACAAATATGTCATATAAATACAAAGATATTTAGGGAGTTTATCTGTTAAGCTTTCATTTCAGGTCAAATTCTTCCCAGTGCTGTGGGATCAAGGAAGACTCTCAGGTTCTTTTCCAGAGACAAAACTTACATCTTTCTGATGTTTAAAAAATAAAAACAACCCAGACAACACCACATACCACCCCCCCACCCCCCCCAAAAAAAATCCTTCTCCCAGATTTTGGAGTTTAGAACCATGTTACACAAACACACTATTGGAAATCTCACTTTAAAGTGTTGTAAAAGCAATCATGAAAAAAAAAAAAGTATTTGCCTTCCAAGAGTTCTGTGAAGGGAAGGGATGTGAGTGCTAACTTTTAAAATTTGAAAACTGAATACCTGGAGATAATTATGTTTTAAATTGTTTTCAGGCTGAGTCAGAGTTAATGACAAATGGGAACTGTATTAGGTTGTCAGATGATTAGTAGAATTTATCATTATAATATGCTTAGCATAATAAGCACAGTGGTCTTGATTATTCAGTGACAGTTTGTGTAGTAATTTTTCCATTAAAAGACTATGTCAGTCTGTCAGTAAATACATTCATTAGATTAAGTACGGCATGCTTAGAACATATCTGGTCTCAGAAATAATATTAGCTTGCTCCAATAAGAAAAGATATCTGTAGCATTCAGATGGTTTACATAACAGACTTTAAGCACACTTCACTTAAAAAAAAGTGAATTTTATAAAAAAAGACTGAAACAGTAAATATAAGCAAATCCTACCTCTACTTGTATGTAAGTCAACTCAAAACAGGCCCAGGCAGGTTACGAAAAATTAGCTGAAAAGTCTTCTCATTTTGTTGGGGTTATGTACAGAAGGAATGAGTGAAGGTTTTGCAGACTTAGAATGTCAAGATATCTCAAATTGTCTCCAGAATCTGGGGGGAAAAAGCTAATTAGGCTATTTTTTTTTTTTTTTATATTTTGTGTGTGTGTTGCAAATCCTGCATCTGTCTGTAGAATGGAAATTCTCTCTGACAGGTAGACTGTAATCTTGGTGTGTGAACAGCCATTGGCCTTTATTCTCTTAGATCTTTTCTCTTTGTTTTGTTTTATCAGCAGTTTTAAACTCTCTTTATATTAACTCACCTGCTTGTGACTGGTGCTATGAAACATACAGGCAAATAGTACTCAGTAACATCTGATTTTATTACAACAGCACTACCAGTTGAAGTTGCCAGTGTTCGTTTTGATTAATAGCTGAGAAATCCAGTTTATCCCTAAAATTGGGATGCAAGGAAGTACATTATTCTAGTCCCTTTTTCAGCTGCTAGGTTTTCTCCAAGGAAGTAACACCTTCTCTTCCTTCATGGGGAAAAAAAAAATCAAAACAAACTCCCAAAGATTGCATTAGTCACCGACTGGTTTATTAGAGATTATATGTAACTGTGATAAGAACTTGGACTTTGAATTTTCTAAATATACAGAAGGTGGAAGAGTATTGAGCAATTGTTCTTATTATCTGGCAGAGTAATCTCACAGGGTGTAGCATCGCTGAACTAATGGCCCTCAAATAGAAACTTATCAGAGCTGCTCAGGGATTCTTGCCATTGCTATAAAAAGACCTTTGGCAATAAGCAATATGTCATATTAGAAGCACAGCCATTTACTAGAACATAAATGTGCTAACGTGCTTCACTTACAAACTCTTCGGTGGCTTCTGGTTCTGAAAACTTAAGTAGCTGATGTTGAACATGACGATCTGTGAACATCACAGATAACCAGTTGTTCTATATGTTACCTTTTTAAAGCAGTTGCTTCGTGACATGGGCGATAAATTGCAGCATTTATTCTGTATTTCTGTTGAGCATATCACCTGACCTCTTAGAGCTTTTTGGTAAATAGGAATTAAGAAGTGATGTCTCTCTTGTAGAAGGTTTGTTAGGTGGTTTGCATTTTGCAGTTGAACAGAGAAACACACATCACTTGGTTCAGTCTTGGACATAATTTCTTGGCTTGAGTTTCCTATTCTAAGGTTTGTGCTTTTTCATTATTATTATTTTTGCCTCTCTCTGAGCTAACAAACATCCTGAAAATGCTGTTTTCCCCCCCTTTGTAAGAAATTGGCTGGCCAGGTGTTAGACTCCTGTGTTATTCTCTTGCACTGCTGGAGCAGCTTGACTTTTTTTCCCCTGGTTATTGCTGTTGTCCACTGTTAGTGTCTTGCTTGCAGGAGCTGTGCTGCAGGTGATGTGCCTGGCAGCATTTGTGCAGGGTTGGTGCTGTCGCGTTTGATGGCTTCCAGCTATGAATGGAGGCTCAGTTGGTCATTATCTGAGTGGCACGTGATTGCTGTATTTAGGATTGGGGGAAAATTAGGTCATATAAACAGAAAACAGATGTATTAATTTACATTTTCCAGAGCATTACAGAGTTTCGTACAGGTTGCGTTGGCCTCGACTTTCACTTTTGGCTGTGGTTGTTGTAACTTCGTGAGTCAGAAATTCTTTCACAGTTTAAGTAAACTTAAGTCAAAGCTGGTAAGCTGATCCTGGGATTGATTGATTGGTGGATTTGGGCATAACAGTACTTGGTTGAGGAAGAGGAGTTACTGCTGTTGAGGAGAAGGGTGTCTTTCTACTCCCCTGATAAACCTGCTGATTCTTGGTTCTCTCTTAGATCTGTGGTTTGCATATACTTCATTGCCAGGCGTCTCTTAAGCAGGTGTTGATTACATGGATCATCGGGAAACCGCAGGTGTCCCAAGTATCAGTCCAGCAAATGGTCAGTTAACGTGTCCCCATGTAGGCAGAGCTGGGTACTCCCTGAAGCTGACGGGTGTTTTGTGACTGAGAATTCATTGTTCCAAAGAACTACCTTTATAAAATACACTATTGTAACTGAAATGGTGCTAGCAAAATATTGATGTTAATAGCTCCATGTTATTTAAATAATTTCTTTGCAACACGTTCATTGATGGATCCTGACCATTCTTAATTCAAATGTTCATATATATTATTGATTGATAGAAGAATATCTGCTGCATCTTTTGATATTGTTTCAAGATAGAAATCCTCTCTATGCTGGTCATACTATGAAAAAATTGGTTGAGTCAAGAAGAAAACAAAACAAAACAAAAATCTCCCAGTACTCCAAAATACAATGTAGGTCAATACTTGAGCTGCTGTTCTCAGGGCCTTTCCACATTTTGGTCTAGTAGACCAAAAGGTTGTCATGAAGTGAAAGTTAAAATGTTGGATCCAATATAATTTTAGGAGTGATACTCGCAGATCATTCTTGTTCTTTGAGGAAATCTGGTATTTAAGCTTGCTTTGCCTGAGGATAGGGCTCTCTTTGTGTTTGAGGTCTAGGTTTGATTCTCACTTTCTAGCTCTTTAAGAGGGAGAGAGTGGGGTCTGTTACTAAAAGCTAAGCTTTAGTAGCTGAGGAATGTAGCTCCCAAAGTTAAAAGAGATTCCCATAACCAGCTGGGGACCAGCAATGAGTAGAGCCATGTGGATTACAGTGAGGCTTGAATACTGTATGCTCTGGGTGTGGCAGGGGACCTCCCAAGCCAATAAAGGAAAAATGTGAACAGAGTAAAAACAAGAATTGTTTCTGGATGACAGCTTAAAACCACTTTTTTTTTTTTTTCTCCTCCTTTCCAGAAAGAAGACACAGCTCCTCCAGCAAGCCACCTTTGACTCCTCCCACCTCTTCAGTATTTTCCCTCATTTCATCTTTCCCTTCAAAAAACAAAGGTAGCAGTGGAAGTGGGAGCAATCGTTCATCCAGTGGAGGTACTTGTGCATCATCATCAAATTCCAAGTTATTGAAATCACCCAAAGACAAGCTGCAGATCAGCGGAAACAACAGGTTAATGCATTCGGTACAGCATAGCAAAGTTCCCCATGATAAACTGTGAGTATGTATTTTGACTAAGAATTAAATGCTATTACTTGTGTATACACTGCTAGATGGGTAGAATTTCCTTTTGTTTCAGAGGGGTTTTGGTTTAAGAGATAATCACTTTAAACTCTTCCAGGTCTTTTTCAGCAGCCTAGTCTAAGATTATAGGTAATTCTCATGACTGTGTTGAACAAGAACTCTCCCAAGGCTGCATCTTAAATCACTGTAAATAAAGGTCATTTTACTGGGCGCTCTTAATTCTTTGATCTAATCTGCATAGTTTGGGAGTTTTAGCTCTGATTCAGATTTTTGACCCGCACGCGTGAGATTTCACAACTGATAATGTAATTTATGGTCACAGAACAGGGCATTTCTCACTGGATGTAACAGGTCCATTCCAGTTGCTTTGGTGATGTGCTGTGTCTGTGAATCCAAGTAACAGATTCTGGAGTTCCTGATGACTCCCTGAAATACTTAGATGGAAATAGGTAAAAAAGGACAGGAGAGATTACGAACACCATAAAAAATTTGCAAATAAAAGAAATTAGAATAAGAAAAACGGTGTAAAGGAGGAAAGTCTACATTTGCATTATGAATAGGTTGGAGTATTGTTGAGTAATAGCATATTTTAAGTACTTTTTATGACCATAATTTTAAATTTCACCTCCTTTGTTTTCCCCAAATAATAGTATGACTCCATCTGTCAAAGTGGAAAAGATTCATCCAAAGATAGATGGTGTCCAACTGAAAGCTGCTGTTGGTCCGACTTGTTCTACTACTGTGAGTTCCTCAATAAAGACTGGCCTTAATTGTCCCTCAATACCAAAGCCACCCTTGCCTTCCCCTGGACAGATACTGAATGGTAAAGGTCTTCTCTCTGTGCCTCCATTTTTGGAAAAGAAACCTGAAGAAAATACAAATAATAGGAAATTTTTACATAAAAGATTGTCAGGTAATTTTTAATTATTATTTGCTATATTCCTCTGAATAGTGTATCTATAGAAATACATTTATAGAATATATAGAATTAAAGTTCAGAATTACTTTCACTACATTGTAACTTGTCATTAAATGTGTTTTATTTCTTTGAATTTAAATGTATAACTTGACATACTTGACACAAACAACTTGAAATACATTGATTGCTTTCAGAAACTATACAGCCCTCAAAGGCTTGTCAGTTCTTACAGTTTTAGCATCTCACTCTTCTACTATCTTTGAAGATTTTCTTCTCCTTCTTTCTGTATGGAATGCCCAAATGTACATAGAGTAACAACTAGCACCTCATAAAGATGTAAATGTAGTCTGCCCTTTACACTTTCTAAACACGGTGACTTTGAGTAGATTAGTAGAAAAGTTCTTGATACCAAAAGCAGCAAAAAATTTCTTTTCTTTTCTTTTCTTTTTTTCTTCACAGTTCCTATCACTGGTGACCTCTAATCCTATCACACAGGATCCCCTCCTCCCTTGGGTTCCCCTACAGCTGTGCATTTTTCCATTCTGCTTGTAGACTTGGAACTTTTATTTCAGCACACCATGAAGTTTCTGAGTGCATAGAAAATCGCATTTGTACAATTTTATCACATATTTTTATTTGCACATTTGCCTGCGTTACATTGAAAAGTTTCCAATATTGATCATTTTTATAATGTGAATATTTCAAAATGTCTCTTGCTAACTTTTCAATACCATGCACTTTTGACAGAGAGAGAATTTGATCCTGATATATACTGTGGTGTCATTGATGTGGAAACCAGGAAACCTTGTACTAGGTCTTTGACATGCAAGGTAGGATATCTTAATCAGAATAAGATAATGTAAAGGTTTAATTCAATTTCTTGGGTAATGTGATGGAAAACAGAAAGCTACTATTTTTTTTCTCTCAGTAATTATCACTGTAAATGGTACCTCTCAAAGCATGTTGCCCAGAGCCAAGAAGGAATTGGTTTTGAATTATTTATTTGTTTAAAAATATCATTCTTAAAGTAACCTGGAGGTTTGTATTTTTGTATAAACTCTTCAAATATGGATGATGACTTCGGACAGATTGTGTTACTCCACATGTAGGTAGTAGGAGGCCAGCGTGTTGTTCTTTTTGGGGATAGCCTTTGGGTCATAGACCCTGAATTCCCCATAAGCACTGAAAGTATTATTTGTTTATGCAGGATTTAAATCAGTCAGTCTCCCCCCCTCTCACACCCCTCCCTTGCCCTCCAGCAAAGTCTTCAGCAGGTACTTAGGTGGTATTTGTGTAAATGCTAATGCTGCTTGATATACGACTGCAGCCAGCTCAGAAGTGAGTCTTCTAAAAAAGCCACAGAGCATGCGATCGAACTCTAAATCAAAAAAAAAAAAAACAAACCAACTTTCAGTCAGATGAAATGTGTCTTCTGGCTCAAAAGTCTTGGGGGACAGAAGGGCATCTCTTAGTCCCGAGGGGCCAAAAATATCCATATCCCCTGCAACTGTGTAATACTTAGCTACTTTCTAGCAAAGCAGATAAACTGTCAGTAGGGGAAGCATCTGGTAAATAAACCACCTACAAGAACAAAGGTAAATGAAGCTGGTACTAATGACCCAGAGGAACTGAACTTGAACACTTTGCCCTTTTGGAATTACAAGGGGGGAGGCAATTGTTTTGCTAATAGAGGAGGAAAAGCATCGAGATTGTACAAGAAAACTAGGCAAATCAAAAATGTAAAAGAGAAAGAAAGTAAAAAAAATATTTCTTCACAATTGCTTAATATTGTACATATTCAATATGTTTGGTTGGTGGGGTTTTTTGGTTGTGTTTGTTTTTGTAGGTGTTTTTGGTTTGGTTGGTTGGGTTTTTTTGGTTTGGTTTGCTATTTGTGGCTGTATTGTGGTAATATTTTTTACCAACTAAAATAAACTAAACCAGATATTTTATGACAATGAATAACCTGAAGTGATTTTTTCTGAATTGTTAAACTTTACCTTGAATTTGTGCCATATATACCTCTTACTGTGTGTAGGATTCAGGACACTCAAAGGACTCTGAGTTCTGTCTGACTGTGGATTCTGCTGTATTTATTTCATTCTTCAATACCTATTTGATTACATTAGCTTTCAAGGAATATACCAATGTAGAGAAGGAAGCAGACTATTTTTATAAATATTTTTCATGTCTTCCATTAAAAGTCTGATTTTAAACCTTGTTGTGCTAAATATTTCCATTAGTGAACATAAATATTTAGTATTTTTAGTTCTGGATTAGTAGGCAATTAAAATGTCAATGTAAAAAAGATTTTCAATTCTAGTCTTAACCTTAGAAGAACTTTGGCAGTTTCTTTTTAAAAAAGAAAACCTGTTAGATATTGCTCTTTTTTTTTAATGCATCAGAAAGGGATATAATTATCCACCAAGAAATTTTAAAGTTTGTTCTCTAAGTCTTTCATCCACTTGTTTACTAAACCATGAGTGTGGTGATTTTCTGTGTTTTAGAGCTCTAGACACGTGTTTTGAGTGTTTGATTTCCACAAATCTAATAGCCTGGGATTAATGATTTATTCATGGTTTTGCAGACACATTCCTTAACCCAGCGGAGGGCTGTACAGGGTCGAAGAAAACGATTTGATGTGTTATTAGCCGAGCACAAAAGCAAAACCAGGGAAAAGGAACTTCTTCGACATTCGGATCATCATCAGCAGATGCCCCCTCTCAGGGAACCACATCCCTCACCTACTAAAACTTCCCAGGAGCTGCACCAAAATTCTCATGGAGTTACTCTTACAGAAACAAAGCCTTTATTACCTAATAAACCCAAACCTCACCCCCCCAGTCTTCCAAGGTAAGGAAAATCTGTAGATCCAGTGGTATGAATTTAATACTGGTAGCTTCATTGGGTGAAAGAGTGCTATGGATCTGTTGGATAGGACATTGCTTTTGCTCTTTGTCTGGTGATGATCTGTCTGTGATTGGCAATTACATACTGAGCTGTAACTCCTAGCGAGGAGCACTTGGTGTTTGAAACAGTGTCACGGTTTAGGGTCAGGGCAGCCCTTTAGACCTATAAGAGACACTCTTTGTTAACCCCCCTCCCTCCCCGAAGAGAAAGGGAATAAGGGAGAGAGACTTATCGATTAGAAAAGAAACTAGAACAGCTTTAATGACAATAAAAATTATAATAATAAAAATGGAATATATACAAATATCTACAAAACCAGTATCGAATCCACCACCCAACCATCTCCCCCCTCCGCCCCAATGGCAATTACATCATCATCACCACTGATGCTGTGGAGCAGGCACTGGAAAGTCCCAGACTGGGCCAAGCAGCAGATGGGAGCTGTGTTTGGGAGTTGGATTCTGGTACTGGATTCAGGAACACACAGATCAGGATCGAAGGCAGAATGGACAGAGTCCTTCTCGGATGCTGGCCAAGGAAGAAACCAGAAGAGAGGACCTGAACTGAGCTGAGCAGACCCTCCCAGTCCCTCAGATTTATAAAGAATATGATGTATATGGGCTGGAATTCCTCACTGGTCAGCTCAGGGTCACCTGTCCTGTCCCCTCCTCCCTGCAGGTGCAGCCTTTTACTTTCTGCACCCCCCACCATGGTAACACAAGATCCATCAGTGTCCTTGGTCTGCACACCAAGGCTTGGTGCTAACTCTAAACATGGGGTGTTATCACTGCCAGCAGCAGCCACTGCCTGT